>PVJL010001585.1:35000-251069 GCA_004026885.1 Lyroderma lyra | reverse complement strand
ACACACACACACACACATACACACACACACACACACTATACTGGATTGGGCACTGGAAGATCTAGGACCTTGTTTCTTCTCCTCATTGTGTAACCTTAGGCAGGTCCCTTAACTTCCCAGGTAGTGAAATAACCTATCATATACCCTTACGTTTTTGCCAGTTATGAATCTACTTCTTCTCAGGTCTAAATTCATAATTTATTTCCTGCTCTGTGAAAACGGGACTGGGCCCTTTTAAACATTTTTTTTTCTTCACCGATTTCCACAGTGTTAAGCTGTCAGTAGAGGGCACTGGAGAAACATCACTGAAGGAGGGACGTCCCCTCCCGCAGCACACACTGCTTCAGGAGCACCACCTGCTCCTGCGGCACCTGTCACCTCCCCACAGCCTGGCTCCTGCAGTGGACAGCGGGTGGCAGTGTCTCCCAGAATCCTCTTACTGAGGCAGGTTTGCATTTTAGTGTCTCAGGTGAGACAACTTTCTGTGAACAACTTCCCCCAGCCCCCAGAGGGTGAATTTCCTGCAAGTTCAGAGGGCACTTTCCCAACGAGGCTCCACTAATGAGACACCACACCTATTTCTCTACCACTCAGTCAGCCAGAGCAGAGCCTTCAAGGCCTGACTCAGGGGTGTCCAATGTTTTGGTTTCCCTGGGTCACACTGGAAGAAGAATTGTCTTGGGCCACATATAAAATACACTAATACTAATAATAGCTGATTAGCTTAAAAATAGCCTGTGCATAATTTTCACAATGTTTTAAGAAAGTTTACAAATTTGTTTTGGGCCACATTCAAAGCCTTCTTAGGATGCATGTGGCCCACAGGTCACAGGTTGGACGAGCTTGGTCTAGTAGAGTTCAGCCCTGGGGATGGGGGACGATCTCCCTGGGTGCTGTATTTCAGCCCTAGAGGTGCTGGCTGCTCCTTTTATCTGCTCTTCTTGTATTCCTTACAATGTGCTTTACCTCTCACTCACTAAACCCTTATGACTCTAATCATGTTATAGTCGATAGTTTTTTAAATTAATATTTCCCGATTCAACACTGCAGTTTTTGTATCCTGATTGAGCACTGACTAATATACACAGCTGTAAGATCTTGAGACCCAGAGATACTTATTTCAGAGGTAGTAGTATGAGGAGTAGCGTTTTCTAATTTCAAGGCTAAGCCTCTCAGAGGGGCATTGTGTCTACAGTGAGATGTCAGTAGATGGAAATAAGGTGTTTAGAAGAGGAGAACTATATTCGAAGGACAGATAAACCTTCATTTAGGATGCAAGGGTTATATACATGTCTTTTAGAGTTCAAAATAATCTGAATAATGAAGAGGGAACATTCAAAAGCTTTGATTTTTTTCTGGATAGCCAAAATTTTGCCAAACTACGAGGTTAAGGACACAGTTCTCCAGACTGCCAATTCTACCCAAGACTTCTAACACCAACTGCAAGTTTGGGGGTTCTCAAAACCACCCTTGTTTTTGATAATTCACTAGAAAGACTCACAGAACTCACTATTATACTTAAGGTCACTTTTATTACAGAAAAAAAAAAAAGATACAAATTAAAACCAATCAAAGGAAGGGAAGCATAGGGTAAAGTCTAGGAAGATCCAAACATGGAACCCTCTGTCTTTAAGTCATCCTCTGCCCACTGACTTATGGACAGACAGTGTTACCTCTTCCTAGCCATGACGTACGATAGTGTGCACAAGTTATTACCAATCAGGGCAGCTTACCCAAGCTGTGGTGTCCAGAGTTTTTATTGGGATTTATTATGTAGGCATGATTGATTGAATCATTGCTCATGTGGTTGAACTCAATCTGCAGTATTTCCTTCCTAGAGATTGGGTTAGTATCACATGGGCCAGAAGGGCTCACCATGAGCCACGGGTAGCAGGTAGTATAAACTATCAAGTGAAGTCCAAGAGGTCACCAACAAATATCAGATACTCCTATCACTCAGGAAAGTCCAAGGTTTGAGAGGTTACTTCCCAGGAATCTGCAACATAAACAAGAACTCTCTTTGGGCAGGTGAATGCCTCACTACACATATACCAAATGCACTGGAGAGCTGAAGTAAAAAAAGCTATAGTAATTATTACACTAAAGTCATGTTTTATTGTTTACATACGGTCGGTCTCATTAAAAGGATAATAAATTGCACATAAAAAAGCAGCAGCGGCAAAATGCTGTAAGATTTGCTATTGCATCATTTTTTACCTGTTCTTTCAGCTTTGGGATCCAAGGTTTCATGGCATGAAAAATTGATTTACAAGTGAAATTAATCCCATTAAATCCCCATTTCCTTCCTATTATATAACAACATTTTAATTTATGTACACTAGCATATTTTGTGCCATAGGTTTGCTTCTGAAAGCATGAAGGAATCATTCTATAACTCTTTGATCCCTCTCCACCCCCAGGAATGGTTAGTATGTATATCAAGATGTCAATACCGAATTAGATTCTGTGATCATATGGTCTCATCTGTCCTCTTTCATCTTGTTCAAGGTAGTTTTAAATTCTAATGATTAGATCACATTTGTACATATTCAATTACATCTGGAGTGGCTCCAGGACATTTCAAAATGTTATTATATATAGTGAATGGGCAACGGTTTGAAATAGACATAAAATTTTATTTCCATGATTGCCTGCTTATTACATTTGTTCCAGCTAAACTGTATGAGGTAAAAGGCAAAACAGAATAAAGATCAGTCAGTCAAGGAAGCAGATTGGCTACCCATAAATTCATGGCAATGAACCTTGAGATACATTCAACACTGCCAGTCTATCCTTGTATATTTGTCTTGTCAACTCATTCTTTTTCTGTTATTTTGACCTATTCTAACCTCGAATCTTAACTCTCCCTTCTCACTTTTAAAATTAAGCACATGTCACCATTTAAAAATAAATATAAGAATTATGTATATTCACACACATATACACACAAATGCCTCCTTCATTTGCAACCAAATTTTCAAACTTGCCCAATATAGTGAACTAAGCTAACAATACTTCTCCTCAGTTAAAGTGAATGTACAGCCCCTTTGCCTATCTAAGGGCAGGAACTCCATATATTTATTTTCAATCTCATCATCTGTATTCTTCTCTTTTAAAAAGATTGCATTATTGATTATTTCTCTTATTCCTTTTAAAAATATATTATAACATCTTTCTGGATTCTTCCATTGGTATTTAAATATACTTGTCTTACCCACTGAAAAATAAAAATCCTTCCCTCAATGCTACATCCTGTACCAATGAGCAACCTATCTTTCTCCTCATCTTTAAGGCCAAACGTATATAAAGAAATATTTCAATTTGCCTCAAATTTACTTCTTTAACTACACTAGTCTGGCATTCGGCCTCTCTCATATTACTGAAACAGAACTCATGAAGGTCACTCAAACCTGTTGCTAAACCCCGTGGATATTCATAGGCCTTATCAGACTTCACTTCTAAGCATTGTTTGAGTCTGGTGACTGCTCCTTCCGTCTTGAAATTTCTTCCCCATCATCCCGGGACATTATCATAATGCTCTCTTGATTTGGTTATAGCGATGGCTGCTCACTTTAAACTCTTTTGCCTTCTTTACTTAGCCATTTAATGTTGAAGCTCCTAAAAGTTCTATCAGAGATCCAAATATATTGTCACTTCTCACTTTCCTTCTTGGAACTACCCATCATCTACGATCATGTCTCCATTGCTCCTGAACATAGATGACTCCTAAACCTTTATCTCCTAATTGGATAGCTCCTTTGTACTTCAAGTATGAATTTATAATAGTCAAGTTGACAAATTGTCTCAAAAACTCTTCAGAAATAACACATCAGAAGCATACTTATGACTCCCTTTCTTTTATCAAAAATTTTACCCTCATGATGGTCCATGTCTCATCCATTCAACTGAACAAGACAGAAATGTGGGCTTTATCCTTGATATTTTCTTCTACCATACACTCTGTTTCTAATCCATTACCAAGTTGAGTCCATTTTATTCCTTAAGAATTTCCTAAATATATCCACTTTTTCTATCTCCCTGGACACCTCCCAATCCAAGGCACCATAATCTTTCTATAGATATTAACAAGTCTCCTCACATGTATCCCTGTCTATGTTTGTATTTCTTCTTACTCACCCCATTCTAAAACATTCACCCTGCTATAGACAGAGTGTTCTGATGATGTCACCTCTCCTTATAACATGTTCATAGCTTTCTATTTTTCTTAAGATATAAATCAAAATCTTGAAGTAGTTTACAAGGCTTTGTTTGTTCAGACCCTTACTTATTCCATTTCTCCCCTGATACATGCTTTCTATGTGTTGGCTACACTAAGCATCTTCAGTTATTAATAAATGAAGTGCCATGCTGCTTCTTTCCCTGTGTTCTGCATGCAATACTCCTAATACTTTGCTTTCCTCATGTAACTCCTAACTTATCTTCCTCACTCACCGCCTCCCCTAGAAAGCCTTTCTGATATTCCCGTCTAGATCAGATCTTCCTATCATGTGCTCTCACGGTAACATTTGCCTCCCCTCCATTAAATATATCATCTTCATAATGTTATATTTATTTATGTAATCATTTTCTTTATCTCCTCTAGAGGACTTATGAAGGACAAAAAAAAAATCAGTTTTGTTTTTTTTTTTGCACTGCCAGAATCTAGCATTAATATCTGCTTATTATCAAGAATTTAAGTAAATAAATAAATGAAAGCAATTTTACTAGTTTTTGAAATACAAAATCACTTAACAGAGAGCAGACTTTCTGCATTTGAGGGTAATATTTAAGCCTGGAAAGAATGTATTTGTCCTCTAATAACAAAGAGAAGTCACTCTTTTTCCTCTCCTCCTCCCTCCTACTTGGGTGTTCCCTTTCCCTCTTGCTGCTGTTATTTTCACAATATTTGCTACATTATCAAGGAATGGACTTCATAGATTGAATGGAATATTTCATTTTCTGGCTTTATAAAAAAAAAAACCACTCTGGTAACTAAGTTTTTATTCTCATTTGCCAGCTGGAAATCCCAGATATTTTTAAATGTGAGAACTCTCCCAAAATAACTACAAACTGTCACACTCAGTTTTACTTCTGAACTAAAACTGAATATATTCAAACATTATCTCAATCTATATAGATACAATCCATCTGTACCAAGGAATCCTAATAAGTAGAAAACAAATTGGAGGCAAAATATATTGTTATTCCTTCTTTGCAAACACCAGAGGGCACTAAGCACTGAAAAAGAAGTCAGAAATCTCACAAAGTGTAAATAGATTTTCTCACTAGAGGGAGCAGAGAAGTTAAATTAAAATAATATGTTTTATACACTCTTGAAAAAATTCTCTCTAAATAGAATAGAATTGATATGCTTCTTTAAGATAAGGGAACATATTATTTTAATCGAGAGAAACATTACTATCAGGAAGAGTATAACAAAAATCAACCAGAAAAGATAGTCTCTTTCTCAGGACTCTTAAAGTCATGGAAACCCTGTATCTATATCATATATATCAATGCTATCTTCTCTTTCCCTCTCTGTCTCTCTTTGTCTCTCTCCTACTCTTCTACTTTCCCTCCTTCTTATCCCTCTATTTCTATCTCTAACCTCAGCTCTGTACCTTTAGCTCTAGCTTTATACCTTTATACACACACACACACACACACACACACACACACACACATGTGTAGATATAGAAATACAAGGGCTGCTCGGAAAGTATCTAGCCATGTAACATGAAAAATAGAATCATTTATGGCTGAATGTTTTTTTCAGACAGCTCTCACATATCACATGAAGCAAATAAAAAAACTCTAACATATCAATAGAAAAGTGACCAAAGCATGAAAACAGAATTCACAGAAATAGCATGGCAAAAAAAACCAAACAAACCCAAAACAATTATAAGGTTGAAATGTTCATCTATAACAGTAACACTGCAATGCAATATATAACAAACCAAAATTATAGTGTTAAATGCTAGTAAGTATATAGCAAAATAGCCATTCTCATATATGACTGGCAGGAGTAATAATTGGTTAAAAAACCTTTCAGAAAGTAATGTGAAAATACATGTTTGCAGATAGATAAATAGATAGTTGATAGATAGATAGACAGATAGTTTTTTTAACCTGAAAAATTTCAACTCTTTAAGTCTACCTTAAGAAAATCATAGAAGATATATAAAATAGGAATGTACAAAGACATTGCTAGAGCAAAATAATATTGAAAAAGTGGAAATAAACTTAATGCCTTACAGTAAAGAAAATTGTATAATAAATTACTATTATAGCTATAGATAGAATATTATCTTTCATTATAATTTAGGTCTTCAAAAATTATTAAATGATATTTGATAACATTATGACATAGTTGTAAGTTTTTAAAAATAAAATAAAATATATATACAGTATGTTCCCATATATATATATATGTGTGTGTGTGTGTGTGTATATATATATATATTTTAAAGTTTCCTTTATTAATGGTGGTTAGATTTATATAGTAGTATTACAGATACTTTTAACTTTCTTTTTAAATTTCTCATGCTTGTTAAATTTTCTAGAGTGGGCAACATAACAATTTTATGGTTAGAGAAAAAAATACTTTTAGCTTTCATGTTTAAAAACAAAATTCCAAAAAGAATAGTAAAAACAGCTCTTATTAGGGTAAGTTTGAAGAAATGAAATTTTTTGGTTTAAAAAATATATCATGATTTAACTATCCATTCATCCATCAAGATGCACATATATTAGTGATATATATATGTGAAATAGGTACTCACCAATGTTGAACATAATAATTTGTTTTTGTTTTGTAATACATTGCCTGATTACTATGGAAGCTAAATTTATGTCTTATGAATTTTTTGGCCATTAGTAACTCTACAACTACAATGAATTTTCTGCTATTGTATAATCTACTATCCTTATTCAGATTTCATCTCTAAACTAGTAATTTTCATGTAAGAATATTTTCTTCAATCAAGAAACCAATTCAGGATTACATAATGCGTTTGTTTGCAATACTTACTTAGTTTTCTTTAATCCAAAACAGTTCTTTAGGCTTTCTTTGTCTCTAGCAACATTGACTGTGTTTGAGACTATAAACCAGTTATTTTGTAGGATGTCTCTCAACAGTTTGTGGGGGTTTTTCCTTATAATTCAATTTTGGTTATACATTTTTATCTGGGACACTAATGAAGTAATATTTTTTCCTCAGTAAATCGCATCAGATGTCCCATTTGTGGTGATTAATAATTTATTTCTGGGAAGATGCTTTGATGTAATGTACATGCCCTGTATCTCATTAGAATTTATACTAGAGTTTTGTCATCCTTTGATTATTCATGCCTGAATCAGTTGTTACTATGATAATCACAAGGTCTAACCATCATCTTTTCCACTTTAATCATTCCTATTTTTTTTTTCTTTCTCTCTCATTTACTTATTAGCAGTATGGGCAAATGGATTTTTTTAAATCAATGGGTTTTTGTTTTGATATTACAATGCTGCTGTATCTGGCCCCTGGAAGCCACTTCAGGCTACCCCCCTTTGTCCATTTGACAGGCCCCCATAAATTTTTTTTTTTTTGAGCACTTCCTTACTTTGTGGCACCACAACATGTTCTAAGATCATCTTGTACTTTTCCTGTCTCAGCTCTGGAAAATTCCAATCTAACACTACAGGGTTCTTCCTAGGTTTTCTCTATTCCATGCTTGTTGTCTCCCTTCTCTGAGAGGGAAGACCCTGGCTCTGAACTTTAATAATGTTTTTGCTCATATTCACTCAATCCTGCAATACACAGAAAGTAGTTTCTGAATTGCTACCCTCATACAACTGTGAAATCCAAACCTACCAAGTAGCGTTCAAGATTAGTTTTTAGTTCTTTTTGTCTTTAGAATAAGGGTATAGTTCAAGAGTTATTTGGTTTAACAAATGTTTTAAAGAGATATTTGTTTAGTTCTTTTATCCCCTTTAGTGTGCTTGTGTTATGTGAAAAACCGTTTTTCACGAAGATAACTATATTTGGTTAAATTTAGGCTCTTCTGAACTTATTAATGCATTTCAATTTGATGCCAAATTAGAAATATTTACATTTACTTAGTTTTTTAACAATGTTTATTTTTTTCTGAGGATGAAAAGCGTCATATAACACAAAGTATAAAATAGTATCAATGAGTCTATACTGATACAAGTAAAGGATTAAGTACGTAAATATGGACAAGAAACCGATCTCCCATGCAGAAAAATTTCAAATAATTTAAGTAGTGAGTTTGTCCTCAAGGAGGTGGAGCGTAACTCCTTACTCCTTAAATGTGGGCTGTGCATTGTGACTTCCTTCAAAAGAGTAGAATATGAAAGTGACATAAAAAGAGATTTTATAGTTACTACCAAACATTCTCATTGAGGTTATTATCAAGGTTAACATCCACAATGATAAGTCATGGTAATAGTAGTTACCCTGGGGGTATTGATGGGATGAAATAGCAAGGTAAATACTATGGTGGTACTGATAGGATGAAAATGGCACTTCACCTCTGTGATCTTCCTCCCTCAAATATATTACCTCAATATATTCATAAGAAAAGCATCAGACAAATCTCAATTGTGTGACATTCTAGTAAATACCTGACCAATACTCCTCCAAACTCTCGAGGTCATCAGAAGTAAGGAAAGAATGAGAAACTATCACAGTCCGTGGAGACATGATCTACTAATGGCAATGCGATATTCTGAGTGGGATCTTGGAACAGAAATAGAACATTAGGTGAACAATAAGTGAATCTGAACAAGTATGAACTTCAGTCAATGACAATGTATCAATTTAGGTTCATTAATGTAACCAATGTGGTATACTAATGTAAGATGTTAATGATAGGTGAAACTGGTTGTGAGGTATATGGAAACTCTACTATCTTCACAAATTTTTTGTAAATCTAAAGCTATTCTAAAATAAAACATTTATTTTAAAAATCAGTGTAGAATGTTTGCTAAATGCAAAATGTATAAAGGGGAAAACTTAAATAATCTACATCATGTACTGTTTCTACATCAATACCTTTAATATTTTTAGCATGTTCTTGCCTCTCTCTCTTTCTCTCCCTGCCTCCCACCTTCCCATCTTTCCTCCCTCCTTACTCATCTGTTTCTATCTTGATCTTTTTCAATGTTTTTAGTATACTTCTCTTTCTCTTTCTCATGTGCACTGATTCTCTTTGGGTAAGTGTGTGTGTGATTTGACCAGGATCCCAAAAGAAAATAGATGTGAAATTTTAACTGACTTGAATGTCTCAACCAAATTGAGACTACAGAAGGATTGGAAAGTAGGCAGAAGAACTGGTGAAGAGATTTCTTCAGAGAGAGCTTTTGCTACAATGTTAGTCCTCACTTCACCTCTCCTCAGATAAACCTTCACTCGAAGCTTAGTGAGGCAGGGGAGTTCTCATAGGACCACTCGCAAGCTGCAGTTAAGAAGCCTTGAGGACTAGTAACTGATTTGTGTATATCTGAGAATGACAATAAAGTAGAAGCTATAATTGGGATAGGACTGAATTCTCAGACTTCGTTGAAGTGAGGGAAATGAAAGAGTGTTCCCAAGAACCAGATATAAACCATGCAGGAAGAAGAGGAAACAGTGGGTTATTTTAGGGCCTGGCCAATAAAGCTGTCTAAAAGGGCAGGGGATCCCTAGCTGCAAAAAGCTGAATGGCCGATAGTTTCCTGGGCTCTAAACAAATGAGCTATAAGCAATCACTGGAATAAAGAAGCATCTACCCAGGTCAGAGGAGTTGCTGGATGGAGGAGCTTATCAATGGTGACCACTGGGGATCCAATTAAGTTTGCCAGTGTCTGAAATCACAGAGCCATCCACCCTAGTCAAGATGCTTCTGGGCCTATTATGGGCTAAATGTTTGCGTACCCCAAACTTCATATATCGAAGCCCTAACCCCTGGTGTAACTGTATCTGAAGGTGAGGCTTTGGGAGGTAATCAGGTTTAGGTTAGGTCATGAGGGTGGAACCCTCATGACTCAGTTAGTACCCTTATAAGAAGAGGAATTACTCTTTCTCTCCTTTTCCCATCTCTCATCTCTCCATGGTATATACAATCAGGAAGGGCCATATGAGGACACAGCAAGAGGGCAGCTATCTAACAGGCAGGAAGAGAACTGTCACCAAGAATTGACCCTGCCAGCACCTTGAGCCTGGACTCCTCATTCTCCAGAATGGTGAGAAATAAATATCTGTTTTTTAAGCCACTCAATCTATAGTATTTTGTTATAGCAGCCCCAAATGACTGAGACAGTGCACTTTCAGTCTTCTACTTTCTTCTCTCCTTCCCTCTAGAAGCCTGAAATATCAGCTAGTGAGTAGGTAGGAGGAGAGCAAAGAGAGGAAGACACCAATCACAGACCCACTTCTTGTAAGCAGGCAGTTACGATAGGCAGCATGGAGGAAGGTAAGAAGTCTTACATTTCAATAAAGATTAAATCACTTAATCAATATATGGAAATGATCACATCCTTATTACTGAATTGACACACTGCTTTGTAAATTGAAGTCACCTTTAAACTCTTTGAAAACAAGAAAGTCTTAGACTTTTTCCAAATACCATCCAGAGTCATGCTATGTTTACTGCCACTAAATAAATGTTTAAGGCATGTGTAAGACTAACATGAATTAGTGTTTCAACTGTGAAAAATATCATGTTTGTTCATTATACTGAATATGTTATATCTATTATGGGCTGAATATTTCCTGCCTCCAAATTCATATGTTGAAGCTCTGACCCTCAAAACCTTATGATGTGACTATACTAGGAGTAAGGCCTTTAAAGAAATAATTAAGTTAAAAGGAGGCAGTCAGGGTGGGATCTAATCTAATATGACTTGTATTCTTAAGCAAGGAGGCAATCTGGATACACAAAAGGACCAGAGGCATGCACGCACAGAAGAAGGAGCATGTGAGGACACAGAAAACGACCATCTGCCAGTCAGGGAGAAAAGTCTCAGGAAATATTGAACTGAACTGAATCTGCTGACACCGTGATCTTAGATTTCTAGCCTCCAGAAGTGGGAGAAAACAAATTTCTGGTAAGCTACCCAGTCGTATTTTGTTATGGAAACACTAGCAAACTAATACACTATCACCTATCTATATTGGTCATGTAACGCTTAATTCCTCAATATCTTCCTGTTCTCTGCTTCTGACCTTGAACTCACCCCTCAAACCTAATTCACTCTCTTTTCCCTGTTATTCTTGGCTTCTTTCCTTATGTATTTGGCCTCCCTTCTCTTGCATTAGGCCTGCTTTTGGGCTCCACCCAGTACAAAACAAACAGATCTAAATGGATGCTGGCACTTTTCCTAAGACCTCTTTTACAAGGCCGATGCAACCACCAAATCCCATCCTCTCCATCCTCAACCCAAATCCTGCGATTAAATTAAGCCAAAGCCTAGCAACTACACCTGATAACTGTATCATTAACTAATATCCCACCAAAATTAGGAGATGTGAACTTCCTTCCTAATGGCACTGGAAATACTAACAAATTACACAAAAGCTGGAGAACGAGTTCAAATCTTTGCTGGCTCATCAGCATGATAAGCTCAGTCTTGGGAAAAGGGCTGTTGTGTCTGACAACCTCACACTTGCTCTATATCAAAAATCTCTCCTTTCCTTCTACACTTTTCTTATGCAATGAGCATGTTACATGGCTGGAGCTGTGTGTGGTTAGGTGGCACGTGCCCTCTTGACAAAGGTTCTCTTTACCTAAGTTGTTACATATGAGGCTTTTGCTTTGGCTAGACAAAGTTATGTTTGTTTGCTTGTTTGTTCTTTGAGAAAGACTAAGGTAATGGAAGAGATGGAAAGAGTAGAAGCAATAGGATGAGGTTTGCTGCCCACCAACACACGTGGCTCATATGAGAGCTTCTGGGCAAGAGAGGAGTTAGGACCCCGGTCGTGAGGGACCTAGTGAGAAGGAACCTGCACTGACATGCTAAGTCTCAGCTGCCATTAGGTTGAGGAGAGGATCATTTCCCTCTCTTCCTAAAAATACCCTGCTTTGACCTCCAGTGACATCAGCAACTTTAGCTGCATTGGCTGTGTGTATTACATGGACATGCTGAGTGCACATCAGGCGGCTGTGAAATACTGGATTGTGATAAGGGACAGCTGAGCGGGGTGCAGCAGGGGCTACCTAGCAGTTTGCTGGTGATGGCTGAGCTGAGAGACTGGATTTTGAGCATATTCTACCATTGCTCTTGAAAGATCCCTAGAAATGGTAAGGTGAGATGATTTGTTGGGCAAGGGAGTGTGGAGATACTTTGGAAGTACTGATTGAGGGGAGTATTAAAGTGGGAATCTACTTTCTTTTTGCCTCATGTCTCCATGTAGAGGGACCTCTAAATCCAGGAAGATCTCATCCCAAGGCACTCAGTGTAGTTACTTCTACTAAGATTCTATTTTCACATAAGGTCACACTCTTAAGTCATATAGGGATTAGATTTGGACATGCCTTTGAGTGGGTAGGGACCTTTTCAATGCACTATACTGCCCTGCAGAAGTGTCCCCTCAGTGGAGAACCACTATGTTTTAAGCTCATCTCAACCAGGCAAGAAAATTTTGCCCAGGTTTATTTTCTGTAGTTTGTATTATGATAACTTTGGCGTTTACATTTTCTTTTAAAAAAATCATATTTACTTGAATTTTGTATTTCAGAATACATAGAGTTTTTCCCTACCTCCTTTCCCTATCAGGCAGGAAGCCCCCAAATACCTACTAGTTACACTGTGTACTACTGATACTTACCAAGAAAGGCAGCCTCAGGCAATTTACGACACAGGCATGACTGATTGAACTATTTCTCATTCCCGGACACCACCCAGACTATATTTTTTTCACTCTCCTTTTTTTTATTGTTTGTGTGGGGGTGTTCCCTGGCTGGGAATCGAACCCAGGCTGCAGTGTTGAAAGCGCCAAAGCCTTAGCCACTACACCACCAGGGAACTCCCCTTCACGCTCCTTTGAGTTTGGTGTGGTCGTTTAACTGAATTCTGCTCCATGGGACATGAGCAGAAGTGCCTCTCATCACTTCCTGCTAGCCCATTAAACCCTCTCATTAGATCGCTCTCCACACTCCCTCACCTATCCCAGCCTGGATATGTACATTCAGGGCAAACTTGAAAGCCATGTGTTGATTATGGTGAATCATTCATCAATTTGGGTCTCTTAATGATTAAGTAAAATAGAGATCCCCAACACTGATCAGTATTACCATTTTGGAATCTAATGTGATAAGAAATATACTTCTCTTCAACTCAGTATCAAGTTACTGAGATTCTGAGGATTACCTGTCAGAAGAGTAAACATTGTCTTAATACAAGTAAATAAGGTGATGAATAATCTATTCAATTAGCTTCTTCCCAAATAGCAAAGTTGAAATCTGGAGACACAGAATGGAAGTGGGAAGATACTCCATGAAAAAAATGGAAGTAGAACTCAAACACTTCAAAGTGATCCATTAGGCTCTAATAAAGGAGTTCCTACTATTAGCTCCTTTCCTGTCATCCACACCTTATTTGCTTCACACTGATCTCTTTGTTGGACTGGAACACACCACAGGACCTTTGTGTATACTACTTTCTCCACTCATACCTGGATTACTCTTCCTTCAATTCTTTGCAACTAGCTTCTTCTAATCATTCAGGCCTCAGCTTAAACATCATCATCCCAAAGAAGCCGTCTTAGACGTCCCTATGTAAACTAAACATAAAGCACCCTCTGTCAGGCCTACGACCTGCTAATTCTCTATTGCATTACTCTGTTGATGTTCCTATAACCCTTTGAAATGATCATTTTAATTTTTTAACCATTTATTTATCAATAACTCTTTGCCACACATATTTGTTGAATAAATGAATGAATGAAGACTGAAAAGAAGAGAAAGGAAAAGAGAGAAATAGTAGAATACCCAAGATTACTTGTTAAATGCTTAAAATAAACTTTCCTTAAGTCCTTAGTATATCTCTTCCTTGTTCTATAAAAGGACCTAATATATACTATATAGTACTTTACTGCTATACTATACTCTTAGAGGATAATATTCTTTCAAATTACTTATCTGTATTTCTATTGTACCTCACATAATAACTGGCATACTTCACAAAGAAGAGAGTATTTAATTCAGATCAAGGATAGCAGAAAATGCTTGAGAGAAGATTTTACAGTTTGAGGACAGAAAACTTGTCACTTAGCTGTTTTTGGTTACAGCAAAAGGAGACTTAGTGAAAAACTATCAGGGCTCAGAGAGCCAACATTTCACAGAAGGGCCAGCCATAGGAAAGCAAAAGGAATCAAAGCAGGTTCAAAGGCCCTGAGAACAGGAAAGACAATAACCATTTTCTAGCAGGAATGGTATGGCCAGGACACCTGTCAGTCTAAACATTATTGTTGCCATTGTGGCATGCCTGAGCATGGTCCCTCTGCTATATTCCACCTACTACCATGGTGAATGAATTCAGATCTTCTTTCACTTTTGTGTCACTTGCTCAAGTTACGAAAAACTAAATGGGAGCCTCTAATTGGCAAAGTCTAGGTCATGTGACTGCTCTTTAGTTGCTGTTCCATCAGCTACTGTATTAGGAGGTAGGGGAGAACCTCCAAATAAGAGACACATTCCAGAAAATTGTACTACTAATGCACTAAGGCATGAGGCTGCATGGCGAATAGATGGATATTCTCAAATGATATCAGGGTGAGGAGAAGGAAAGAGTTTTGAGTGCAATAAGGCAGGCTGTGGTCCACTTGGGAAGGATCTTGTGTGCCCAGCTCAGAAATGTGGGCTTTATTCAGGAGACAATGTGCATATCATTTCTCTGACCAGATCATTAATTTTTTAAAGGTTTAGGGGCTAAATTAGTTATGTCTCCACTCCACCCCTACTCCACACTGCCGACTAGACACACACAGCATTGCGTACAGCACTCTTTACATCACAATCAATCAATAAAGTTTTTCTTTTTTCAAGTTAAGCAGGATGTAGGGAACAACAAGTTCACATGAATTCATTACAAACGGATAGAAATGAAAGATCAAGGAGCATGGCAACCTTATAAGATAAGAAAGAGGGTCATTTTTCTCCATCCTTTCCTATTTTTCCTTTTAGGACCTTGGATACGTCTCCTCCCCTTCTCCTTTTCCTTAGAAGGTACCCAGGGTAATAGAGGAAGCAGCACTCAAATGTGGGTTCATACAGACACAATCTCCAATCCATGCTCTGCTGCTTAACAGCTGTGTGACCACAAGCAAATTCTTAGTCTCTCTGAAGTTCAATTTCCTCATTCACAAACTGGGACTCACAGTAACAGTCTCACTGTTGTGACAGTTTAGCCTAACAGGGAAGTTCCTTTCCCCTTCACCTTCCTCTTACTGAGGCACAAAATCCAGGCCTGACCTAGCAGTTCCCCAACATTCCAGAATTCCTTTCTCTCCTTCACTCTTCCCCATACCTCGCTTTAAGCTGTGGTCCACCATAAACATCTTAAAGAAGGTAACTTGTAATACAAATCAACGAAACTTTAATGGTACAATTAGAGGCAGTTAAAGAGTAATCTATGCAGGGCATCCTTCAGAGGCATTCCATAATTGGTAATCACTTTTGCCTACAATATATCAGCTAAGTTTTCAACTGTAATGTATAAATTTAATAAACCATTAAGATTTAGAATAGTGCAGGAAGTAAGAACAGGATCTCTGGAACTTATTTACATCTTTGAAAATCCTCACTTTGCCACTTACCTGTTGTGTGGCCTTGGGCAAGTTCTAACACACTCTGTGCCTCTATTTTCTCATCTAAAAAAGAGAGTGAATAGCAGCTATTGCATGAAGTTACTATAAAGATTAAATGAGTTAATATGTGTAAAGTCCTTAGTCCAGAGTCAAAACTGCAATCAGTTGATTAAAATGATTAAAAGGGGGAGTTCCCTGGTGGTGTAGTGGCTTAAGGCTTCGGCGCTGGCGCTGTCAGCGCTGCGGCCTGGGTTCGATTCCCAGTCGGGGGGCTACCCACATATCAAAAAGAAAAACGCATAAATTGTGTCATAAGACAGATTTCAACTGGCTAGAAACTCTTTCACTGACTCTACAAATTGTGCACTTACCGGTTTGGGGGAAAAAATAAATAAATAAAATAAAATGATTAAAAGGAAGATCTCTAAATGTAAAGAAAATGATACATATTCTTGTGCTATTAACTTTCTTATGTTCAAAACAGCTAAACCTATAGTGTGAGCAGACATGCAAATTCTGACTTACAGATAAACACTTCATGCTCCTTAGGCACACAAAGATTTATGACGTGTGACACATACTAGTCACTCATTCATGCAGTGAGAACAAGAACAGATAACCCAAGTCAAACACAGATATCTTTAGCCACCCCCTTTCTCTCTCTCTCTGTCTCTCCCTCTCTCTATCACTCTCATACACATATCCTTTTGTCTTCTATACTAGCTCCATATCCTGTCTGAAAGACTATTAATTTTTATACAAGTTTAATTTAAAACCTTTGAGAAAACTAGTAAAGTATAGTATGTATAGTAGTATAATATAACATAGTAGTTATGAGCATGAGCTCTGAGCCATACTTAATTTCTGTATGTTTTGCCTGTTTTGCAGATAAGCAGATTGACAAGAAGATGTTATTTGTACAAGAAGACTGGGGAGGGGAGCTAGTTTTATTGAACACCTATAATGGGCTAGAGATTTAAGATCTCAGCTCACCTAATCTCCATAACAATCCTTCACCAAAGGCATTATGCCCAGTTTACAACTGAGGAAACATCCAGTAAGAATTGGCAGCTTGTGCAGAGCCATGATTGAAATTCCAGTTTGCCCAACCCAAAGACATGTTTTTTTCTTGCTTTCTCAACCTTTATCATTCTCCATCTAGTAGTTAGATGGAACTGTAAAAATTAATAGAAAATGTATAGGCCAAATATGGTCAAATATGGAAATACATATAAGTTAAGTTTACTGAGAGACATGCTGTGTAGAAATCCTCACAACTCTTTACTACCACTCTTGTTTCCTGGGCTTTTTATTTTCTCAAAGTCATATCTTATATCCCATATGTCATATGTATTGACACTGATTTGAATGAAACATCATTGAAAGAATTTTGGAGGAATATAAAATATGGTCTCTGTCCTCAGAGGACTACAATCTAGTTGGGGAGCTAGGATAATCACAAAAGAAGATGTCAGAGAGCAAAACAATGAGGGAGAGATTTATCCGGCCATCAATCAGTGAATATTCATATTGTTTCTGGCCAATACAGTGATGAGTAAAAGAGATTTGGTTCCAAACATGGATCAAGTTGTGTCCTCACGGAATAACAGAGGGGAGACCAGTGAACAAATCATTAAACAATTTGCAGATGTAAACTATTCTTGGAGTGTCCATCAGTTATTTTCTCTTGTGGGCAAGCACCCTACTTGGACAAGTCCTGGGCCCTGCCCTGCTTCTCTAACCTCAGTGAAATGCATGTTGAGCAGTTTGTTTTTGAAGCAACCTGTTTTTATCCTACAGATTCTCATTTCTTTGTCTTTGAAGATGATTTTTCTGGCAAATCAGGGTTAGAGCCATCCCTTAAAGTACAGCAAATGTGCAATTAAGCAGGGTGGGCTCATTTTCTCTGCAAGTGACTGCTTGCAACTACAAATAACTATGCAGCTTTGGGGAACTAAATAAAGAATGTAATTAACAACTTTGTCCTTAAAACATGAACTTACAAACCACAGCAGGCTCAGTTACAAGTATGCTCATGATCTGGGGGGAGTCACATGTATTCTGATGCTTCTTATGCTCCTGGTGAAACCACCGAGCCACTGGGTGGAGTATGAAAAAGAGGATTTAATTAGGTGGATAAAACCCTAGATGTAACTACTGAGGCATTGAAACTCTTTAATTGCATTTTCTTTGTACTCATGGTTGAAATTATAACCAAATTAGATATTTTGAAAATAGACTAGGTTTTCATAAACCTATTTTATAAAAGGCCTGACATAATTGTATGCTTTCACTAACTTGAAGCTCCTATTTCAATCAAGCTGGGTTTTGTATTTAACCCAAGTTTTAAAGTCTCCTTTAGAATTTCAGTAGTGAGTATAATATATTTTAGGGAACACAAATTGGCTGACAGCATATTTGAATGCAAACATTAAATCATCTTTTAATGGGAACCTACTATTTCTCAGAAGCTTTTATTTCATTGCCACAGCACTAAAGATTATCTAAATGCTACATAATGGAGCACTTCAATCAATATGAGTCTATTGAGTCCTAAAGTACCTTCCATTGCTTCAAGCAGTATTTGTATAGACATTTTTATGCATCATGTACTTGATTTCAAAGTCCAGAAATCTGTGGGTGTGCTTCATAGATTACAAGAAGTATTACAGACTAACAAAAATAAATCCTTTTGTGAAATTTAAAATATAAAACCCCAGATGAATATAAATTTGACAATAAAAGCCTCCAGCTTCTCTAAAACTCTACCCCTTAAAATCAACTCAACAATAACAACAACAAATGCAATAAAATGAAAATGGCATGCCATGATTTAACATTTGAGCAAGTGAAAACAGGAAAGTTCTTACATTTATTGTACCAAACAGCCCTGTGAGGTAGGAATTATTATCTTCATTTTATAAGTGAGAAAACTGAGGCTCAGAAAGGTTAAGAGTATCACACAATTGAGAACTAAGTGAGCTCAAATTTGAAGTTAGTTACATTAACCCTCAAAGCTAACACATTTATCCATAAACAATACTGCCTGATGGGAAAGAAGAAAATAAACTATCAGGCTGTCATAGGAATCAAAGAAGGAAGTGGTAAAGTGACAGGTAGTAGGAAATGACCCACTGTGACCTCCAGCTGAATGAAACCATTTGCAGTAAGTGATGAGTGAAACATTTCCAAAAAAGAAATGACTGAAAACTGGTAACTTAGATATATGCTTTAAAAATATGGGACAAAATCAAAGCTGGTTTTAGTTTCTTCCTTGGAAAGCTATATGCTGATTAAGAACATGAACTGTGGAGTCAGACTGTTGTGGATCCAATCTCTCGCTCTGTCTTTTAATAGCAATGCAATTCGGGGCAGTTAGCCTTTTTAGCCTCAGTTTCCTAAATGACTTTTTTCTTTTTTTTTTTTTGGGGGGGGGGGGGGTATGTGGGTAGTTCCCTGGCTGGGAATCGAACCCAGGCCACAGAGTTGACAGCGCCAGCACCGAAGCCTTAAGCCACTACACCACCAGGGAACTCCCCCTAAATGACTTTTTAATATAGGGCTACCATAATAATTCTGTTTTAGCCTGGGTTTTCCCTCATAGCAGAGCCAGAGATAACACTTGCATAGAGGAAGCCTATCCTAAGGAAGAGGAGTAAGGTGGGGTAGGTGGGGTGCTGGGAAGTATCAAAGAGGAAAGGAAGGAAAAGCCAATCCAAGAGCAAATGGGGGTTGGTCACTCTGAGGAACCTTAAAGAGCCGTGTTCAATGTGCCTGCACATTATTCCTCCAAGAAATGGAATAGGGGAATAGTTCATTGCCCGCTATTGATCACAGTTGCCTCACGTTATGCTAACTTCTGCCTGCTCACTCAAGGTTATGCAGCCCCTGGATGGCTGAGTGAGGATCAAAACCTGGGACAGGTCTGTGTGATACAGCACAGTCTTACTAACTGGTATGCTCCATGATACCACGAAGCTTCCTGAAGAATGAGAGTCAGAATAGTGGATGGGGACTCCATGGTGAAGGTCCTGATAATCACCACGCACCCTCGGAAAGAGACACCAGAAAAAAGGACTGGTACAGGGAGTGAAGGATAACTGTTAAAGGAATAGTGGCTTTAGGGGGCATGATAAGATTCAAAAACAGATTTGATGGTAAAGAAAATGTAGAGCCCGTGGGTGTAGACCCTTGATGGAAAGCTTACATGTGAAAGATGAAATGGAAATATAGTGATGTAGGTGTATCCAAGATCTAGATTCTTATTTGATGCAGCCAGTAACAAACTACGTGGGTTCATATATTTTTTAAATTCCTTGTTTATGTGTCTACTGAAGAAAAATGAGAATCCTAAGCATTTGCTATTTAAACTGGAGGATGTGATTACCATATAACAGACACCTGTTATTACAGGACTATAGTAGCCCTAAAGCACAGATGGGTCCTAGCTTGCCTCTTCTTATCACTTGGTGCCACTGCTTGCCAAAGGTCCAGCATCTGTCTTCAAAGAGAAGCCAGAGATTGGTGGTCAGAAGTTGAGGCAAAATCCCGATTTACTGTCTCTATCTCAGTTGATTCTAGTAGTTTCTTTAGTTACATTTTATAGATTCTTCAGAATTAGAAAATTGTTCCTCAGAATGGCACTTGGCACTTTCACAGCCATAGGCCATGGGTAATATAACTACTCTCCCAGCTGCTAGAAAGCAAGGGACCTTGGAGGAATCAGCCACTGACTCAGACAATAGCAAAGTGTGATGATAGAACTTGGTCATATCATTCATTCAGCAAATACTTATTGAGAACCTTTCTGTGTCAGTCACCATTCTAAGAACCAACAGAACCGAAGTCTCCACGGAGCTTATCTACAAATAAATATGTGTGAACACCTAAATATACAAAGTTAGAAAGAGATAACAGCTAGGCAGAAAAATAATGCCACCTAAGAGGATAGTGATATGAGATTGTTGTCTTAGGGTGGTCAGCAAGGTTCTTTCTAAGGAAGTGATATCTGCATAGGAAACTGAATGATGTAAGAGAGTGAACCACCAACATCTGTGTGAAGATTTTTATGGGGAGAAAATCAAGTGTGAGGTACTTGGGGAAATGACAGGAAAGAGCTTACTATGTTTCAGGAATAGCAACAAGAAAACATGACTGGAATGTGATGAGAGAGGTGGGAAATAATATTTAGCCAGACTCAGATCATGTATGTGTAGCTTTGCAATCCTCCTGATAAGAAAGGTGTTTAGATTTTCCTTTATATGTGATAGAAAGCCTTTGGCAGATTGCAAGCAGGAAAGTATCATTTATAATTTCAGTTGCTATCACAAACAGACATGGGAGAGAATAACATGTTCTTTCTCCTTTTGATGACACAGATCCCCATGCTTTAGTCTGAGAACCAGTGCCATTTTTCTAGTTACAAGGCAGAGTATACATGCCATCCTAGGCATTTATATGGCAAATATCAAGTATGCACGTAAGTGCTAAGTTCTAAATGAGCTTTTCTGACGGCCACAAGGTTCCAGAAGCCAGCCTATGAAGTGAGCTTTTTCTAATAGAAGAAAGAATACAAGATGGTAGGCAGTGATAAAGGTTCTAGTAAACAGGACTAGGATTTATTGTGAAGGTCCAGGACCTAATAAAGTCAGGACTCAAGGAGATAAATTTTGCAAATAAGGAGATTCGGTCCCTCCTCTGAAACCAGGGTTTGGGGAATGAGGACTCTGTATAAAGTCAGAAAGTGCTTGAAAATTTCAGAAAAAATGGTTGAAGTAGCATTTTGTGGGGGAAAATAACATCCACAACTAGTATCCTTAACTATTAGTCAATGTAAGTTTACCTCTGCCAGTCAATAAAACTTACTTATGTTTGTTGTATTTCTATTGTTTCCAAAGTCTTTTCATACATGTGATTTGTTTGACTTTCACTACACCTTTGGGAGATGTAAGAGCCTTAAGATTCACAAATAAAGGATCTGTGGCTTAGAGAAGTTATCTGTTCAAAGTCATTGTGCTATCCAGCTGATTAAGGGACAGAGACAAGGAGAGAATACAGGTCTTTTGACTCTTGATATTAAAAATACATGGAATAAATAAAATTCAGAGGGTTAAAAAATAATGTATGCTTATTATCCCAAAAGGAGGAAACTTATTCTATGAGTTAAAGCTTTAATATAGAGAGAAATCAAGAAAGCAGACTGATCCAGACCGCAGACTGGAGGTGCCATATTCTTCAATACCAGGAGGAAGAAGGACTCATGAGACGACTGGCTTCCTGGGGACTTTTTGGACCTCCAGAGTCTAGCTTATGAACTTGCCCTTTTCAAAGTAAAATTGATCTATTCAATCAGGCTGCTAATATAAAAAAGTACTTATATGCTGGTGTTGCTGAAACATATATATTCAACTTTCATATAGCTCAGGCTTTCACACATCATATACTGACAGCTCCAAAGTACCTTTCCTATAACAAATTCACACTTTTACTTACCATTTGGCAAAAAAAGATTTCAAGCTGCCAATTAACAATTTAATTTTCAGAGCACCAACACAAATCTTTATAGATGTGTTTCTATTATCATTTAAATACTTTTGCATACCACCCTTAGTATAAAACCCAACAGGCAAATATTTTTAAAAGGCACTATCAGATGATTGCAATAACATTGAAACAAAGGCTGAATAATCTTGAAATAAAGACAAACCATTTGGAGGGCTAAAAAGGACAACCTTTTGGCCCCAATCCAATCCAACAGTCCCTTCACCCCCACCCACCCTTATATGGCAACCCCCAGTGGTTGCCTGAAGGGCCAGTAGTACTAAATCTGGTGCAGTGTATATGCTATACTTTTTCCTATACATGTGTAAGTAGGATAAAGTTTAATATGTAAATTAGGTAATTGAGCAATTAATAACTAATAATAAAATAGAACAATTATAACAATATACTGTAAGTGAAGTTATGTGAATGTGGTCTCTCAAAATATTGTAACTATCTTACTTGCAGTAAATGGCTTGGTGTAACTCCTCTCAGGGGATCCCTTGCTGAAGTCTTCACACATGAAGTCTGACAATTAAGTTCGTAAACTCATCCTAAAAAATGCGCTATATACCCCATTGCTGAATATTACTATGGTCGCCTTCAAAGTACTCCCCTTGGGAAGCTGTGCACCAATGCCAATGCCTAGTCCACACTTTAAAGCAATTTTGGAACTCTTTCTGGAATGGCCATCAGAGCTGTTGTCATATCACCCTTGATGTCTTGAATGTAATAAAAATGTTTTTCTTTCAATATTTCCTTTATCCTTAGGTAAAGAAAAAAGTCACTGGGGCCAGATCAGGTGAATAGGGAGGATTTTCCAATACAGTTCTTTGTTTACTGGCTAAAAACTCCCTTACAAACAGTGCTGTGTGAGCTGGTGCATTGTCCTGATGCAAGAGCCATAAGTTGTTGGCAAAAAGTTCAGGTCATTTTGTCTTTTTCATGCAGCCTTTTCAGCACTTCCAAATAGTAAACTTGGTTGATTGTTTGTCCAGTTGGTACAAATTCATAAGGAACAATCCCTCTGATATCAAGAAAGGTTAGCAACCTTGTTTTGACTCTTGATTTTGACTGATGAAAATTTTTGGTCGTGGAGAATTGCCTGACTTCCATTGTGCACTTTGACGCTTTGTTTCAGGGTCATATTGATACACCCATGTTTCATCACAGTGATAACATGGCCCAAAACATTGTCTTGCTTCTCCAAATGGTCTTGGCAAATTTCAACTTTCCTTTGCTTTTGTTCATGGGTAAGCTCCTTTGGGACCATTTTGGCACACACCTTTCCGATGCCGAGATTTTCAGTTAACATTTTCCTGACTGTTTCTCTATCGATGTTTACTTGGTCTGCTATGCTTCTCACAGTCGATGATTTTTACGTACAATTCAATGGATTTTTGCAATGTTTTCATCATTTCTGCTCACTACTGGCCACCCTGACTTCCCTTCATCAGTGACGCTTTCTCTGCCCTCAGAAAAGTATTTAATCCATTTGTGTGCCGCTGTTTTCTTCATGGCATTATCCCCATAAACTTGGATTAACATGTCCCTGATTTCACTTTTACTCTTGCCAAGTTTAACAAGAAATTTAATGTTTGTTTATTGTTTTAATTCAAGTTCCGACACTCTCATTTCAGCACACAAAAACACACAACAATAATAATGAACACTTCTCAGCAAGACAGTCACACACTGACGTGAACACAGCTGTGAGATACAGATACACCAAGGATCTAACACCTTACCGAGTTGTGTGTACAGTGCTGCCAACGTAAAGTCATGGTGACAAGTTTGCAAACTTAATTGTCAGACCTCAGAGGCTCAGTGTTTTCTGAGGTAACACATTGTCAATCAGAACACATTTTCTGTTCATGTCTTCCACTCACAAATGTAATAGTGCTTTTTCCATCTTTACTAAGGCACACACATTGTGGCCGTAACTTCTGCAGTCTGAGGTGCAACAGCAAACTTAGAATTAATTTTTTTTCTTCCTCATAATTTCACAGATAGTTCTGTTCTTACCACAGATTTTAGTAAGTTTAGCAAGTGCTTTTTTTCTTTCCTTATTAAGTTGAGGATTTTCTCTTAAAGAAAACACTTTACAGCTTCTGTCTGATGTATCTCAATTGCCAGCAGGACTACTCTTGCACTTTGGGACCATTATTAAGTAAAATAAGAGTTACCTGGACACAAGTACTGCGATACTTCAGCAGTCCACGGCTGCTAATCCACTAACAAACAAGCGGTAACGTAGGGAGCGTGGCTACGAGATTCGCGTTCCAGGAAAGATAACGCGAGATTTTATCATGCTACTCAAAACGGAGCTATTTAAATAGGCTGACCACCCATACTATTTTAAATGGGACAGAAAACAACAGTACTGTCCCATTTCAAATGGTATGTACAGCTATCCTACTCTCACTTGGCTAAATTCAAGGTGTAGGCTAACCATATGTACCATTTGAAATGGGACAGTACCATTGTTTTCTGTCCCATTTAAAATGGTATGTGTGGTCGGCCTAGCTAAAGCTTATGAATTGTTTATTTCTGGAATTTTCCATTTAATATTTTTGGACCTTGGTTGACCGGGGGTCACTGAAACCAGGGAAAGCAAAATAATATATGAGGGGGACTACTGTACTTAATTATGTGTTTGTTATTTTTAAAAAACATGTATTCAATATTCAGAACGTAATTCTGGAAGTGTATGGTTGGAGATTGTGTGTAAAGAGGCAGGGTGTAGTGATAAAGGAAATGGGCACATCCTAAAATTATCACTACATAAGCAACAAATTATTACAGTGACAAGAATACAGAGAAAATATAAAGAGTTGTGGTTAACATAAAGAGCTTTATCAGAAGATAAAGCTTCAACTTTTTGTTAAAGTTTATAGGAAATGGAATATAAGCAAATTCTGCAACAAGATATTTAATTATGTGCAAGGTCAACATCATTAAATGTCTTCTCATATATGTCACTTCAAATATGGTGCAGAATCAAGAAATATCAAACTAATAATTATATAAAATCATATAAATAATTTTATTGTGTTTATTTTTAATTAACCTACACAAAGCAAAGATTGCACTTATTTGTTAAATCACAGCACCTAGCAGAGTATCCAGTATACAGGAAGAACATGGAACAAATCACGTCGTAAACATTTTATTAGAATCAAGCAATGATTAATATTCAGAGATGAAAAACAAACACTTGCATCATAACTAGTGATTTATTATAATTACATGTAAGTTTACTGCTTGACTCACATTTCAAGCACAATTCCAAAATGTATCAAGGGATTGCTTGTCTCACATCACTTGACCAGAATTGATGTATTCCTAGTGGTTTATAAAGTACAGATAACAAAATATAAAAAAAACTAAAATGGTGATGTCCAGTTCCAGTTAATCATGACCTTCACCCAAACACTTCTCTCTAGGTCTGTTTCCTCATCTAGAAAAGGTAATCCTTAGTTCTAAAAAGTTAATAGAAAAATAGAAGCACATAAAAATGAAGCAAGGACAAGTCTTCTTAGCCATCTCTACCTTATTCTTAAATCATCCTATCCCTGCCTCAAACTGTAAGTCACTCTGATTCTCAATACTCTCAAGGCCCTCACCCTAAGTTTGTCATCACTTACCTATTTTCCTCCACCAGATAGTAATTCTTTATATTTCCCAATTATTGGGGAGCTAGCAGCTGTTGGGGTCTCAACAACATAGAACGAATTCAGAGGACCCTGTGAAGAGTGGGGCCATTCACCCGGTTTGAGGCTAAAGTCCCCAAGGCACTGAGCTCCTTAGGGGTGGAGCAGGGCTCAAAGTAATATGGGTCAGTTTTTATAGCAGTTAAAATTTTAACACATTATACCAGCACTCTATGCTGAACTCCTCACAACACTCCTACAAGGTGGGTACTGTTATTTTTGCTCCCATTTTAAAGATGAAACCAAAGCTTATAAAAGAAACTTGGCCAATGCCACCCAATTTTTAAAGCAGAGGCTGAATGCAAACTCAGGACAAAAAATACTAAACAGGTCTCGTTCTGAGTCCAGGAAGCAGGCCCTACCAGAAGAAAAGTTAATACCCAGGTGCCGGATGCAGGATGGAGGGGGTGCTAGAACCTTGGTGACTCTAGCCACGCGCTGGCCTTAAGGGGAGGGGTCCCCTTAAGAAAGGGGGGCTTTTTCTCACCGGACAAAAAATAACTCCCTAACTGGGAGGAGGTTCTTCCCCAGTGCCACCTGCTGAAGGCGAGGGCTAGGCAGAGAGGGGAGGCGACAGCCTCGGAGAACCAGGAGTCCTAGACGAGGTCGGACCCAGTGGAATGGATCAGCAAGGCCTGTTGAGAATGGAGCTGACGGGCCAAGAGACCCAGGGGGCGGCGGACCCCGAAGTGGGCGGGGAGGCGGCGGGCTCCCGGGAAGGAAGGGAGGCGGCGAGACCCCAGCAGCGATGGGAAGAGGTTGGTCTCGAGGAGGCGGTGGAGCTGGGGCCCAGCGACTCGTACAGCCAGAGGTGGGAGGAGGGGCCCGGCACCCAGCCAGCCCTGCCGCGGGGCAGGGAGGTGGCGGCCCCGGGGGGAGGGGCGACGGCGGGTCCTAAGATCTCAAGGAGGAGAGAAGGGTGGGGAGAGAGGGACGAAGGCGCTGGGAAAGGAAAGCTGCTGCAGAGCGGCAGTGGAAAGGACCCGGGAAAACTCGAGGACGAGGCGAGGGAGCCGGGAGACCAGCAGCCCAGCACGTCCCGGGGGACGTGCTGGGAGAGGTCCCAGGAGCGCTACGGGGAGTGGAAGGAGAAGCCGGGGGCCCAGGGCACGGAGCAGGTCCAGCACCCGCTGACGAAGCCCGGCAGGCAGAAGACCCCCGCGCTGGTGGAGACCCAAGAGAACGAGAGCTTCACAGAGAAGAGGAGGGACACCTCGGTAGACAGGGAGTCGGCGCCCCAAGTCTGCCGGCCCACGATCAGATTGAGTATCCGCTCCCGAGCTGCCCGCCAGTCGCTGTGGTCTGTCAGCTGCACCTCGCCCAGTCTCTTTAACCAGCTGGCGAAGATGGGCGACCCTGACGTCCTGGAAATGGTGCAGCAGGAAGGTAGGAGCCGGAGTGGCGCGCGGGGAGGGTCGGACTCCGCGCGCGGACCCTGCCACCGCCGGCGCAGGGACCCCGGGAGACGTTGGCGGCCCTGCGGCCTGGAGCTCGGGGACGTTCGCAGGGTGGCGAGCCCGGCGCGGGGCAGGGCCTGCAAGACTAGCAGACCCTGCCCGGCATGGGTGGGTGGGTTTGGCGCCTCTTGATTTCCACTGCTGCTCCGGCAACCTCCGGACCTCGGTCCTTTGACCCCTACGTTCCGAGACCCCCCCCCCCCCCCACACACACACACTTGCTTCTCTGGACGCGGTCCGGGACCTCAGCCCTGTGACCCAAACCGTTCTGAGACCACAACCATCCTTGCTTCTTGGTACGCGGCGGAGCGGTGGAATAATGCAGGGAGGCTGGTGTGTGAGCTTAGGTGAGGGAACTATGAACGCAGGCACCGGGAAGAAAATCTCCCACAGAGAGCCACAGCTTAGGGTGCATAACAGCAGACCAATGTGGGGGGAGCTAGCTCTTGCATGATTTTGCCTCTCTTAATTCGCTGATTACTGCTCCAGCTTTGAGAACCTTCTTAATTTTGGGAGTGGCCGACCCTAAGGTTGATCAGTTTGAGACTCTTATGCACTTGGGAAGGCTGCTGTTTTACCACCTGTCACTGAATCTTTAGTTTCATTGAGAAATATTTTCTCATTGTTTGCTAAGCCCTTTGCTCATACCTTGCCAAAGTTAGGACACCTTAGCGAGTTGTTTGTACAGTGCTGCCAACGTAAGCGCACGGTGCAAGTTCGCAAACTTAATTGTCAAATTTTTTGATGGCCATTCCAGAAAGAGTTCCAAAATTGCTTTGAAGGATGTATTTGGCACTGGCTTGGTGCATAGCTTCCCGAGGGGAATACTTGGGAGGTAACCCTAGTGACACTCAGCAATGAGATATGTAGCATTTTTCTAGGATGAGTTCATGAAATTAATTGACCTCATATTCTGTGGCTCTGTTTTAGTACACATCTTTTCGTACAAATGCACATATTTTTCTGGGACTATCTTCAGAACCTTCAGTGACGCTCAGTTGCCTCAATGACATTCTTTCATGTCTTGTTTAATATTAGATCTAAACATGGAAACCATTGTTTTAAGTGATAAGATATCTAAGCAGTCTTACCCGTTAGTCTTCAAAGGCACCAAGAAGTGCAATTCATTATTTCATCCTCCTCCACTTTCTTAAAAGCTTGAGATATAATTTATATATTATAAAAGTCAGCCATTTAAAGTGTACAGTTCAATGGTTTTTAGTGTATTTGCAGAGTTTTACGATCCTCACCATAGTCTAATTTTAGAACATTTACATCACCCCAAATAGAAACCTGTTAGTAGTCACTCCTCATCAGCCTTCATCCTGTTCCCTAGCCACCCCACCCCCAGCTATAGACAGCTACTGATTTATTTACTGTCCATAGATTTACCTATTCCAGACACTTAATGTAAACAGTCTCATATAATATGTGGTCTTTTGTAACTGACTTCTCTTAGCATGATTTTGAAATTCATCCATGTTGTAACTTGTATCAGTGCATCATTCCTTTTTATTGCCAAACAATATTCCATTGTGTAGATATACCACGGTTTATTTCTTCATCAGTTGGTGAACATTGGGGTTTTTTCCACTTCTTTTTTGCTGTCATGAATAATGCTGCTATGAATGTTCATGTATAAGCTTTTGTATGACTGTATTTTTCTTTTTCTTGGGTATATACCTAGGAGTTGAATTGCTGGATCATATGGTAGCTCTGTAGCAAACATTTTGAGAAATTGCCGAGCTGTTTTCCAGGTGTCTGCATTATCTTATATTCCCACTAGCAACGTATGAGTTCCATATCCTCACTAACACTTGTTATTGTCTGTCTTATTTATTGCCATTTTAGTGATTATGAAGCGGTATCTCAATGTGGGTTTTGATAAGCATTTTCCCAGTGACTAATGTGTTAAATATCTTTTCCAATGTATATTAGCCATTCATATATCTTCTATGGAGAAATGTCTATTCAAATCTTTTGTCCATTAAAAAAATTGAGTTACTTGTTTTCTCATTATTGCATTGTAAGAGTTCTTTATATATTCTGTGTATATGATTTGCAAATATTTTCTCCCATTCCTTGGGTTGTCTTTCCATGTTCTTGTTGGTGTCACTTGAAGCAACTACTCCTTTTTTAAGTAAAAAAAATAATAATAATTTAAGGATAGAGGGAAATAAAACTCTTGAAAACTTTCAACTTTAACTAATGGCTTTACTAAATGATGCATTACATTTGTTAGGGAAAATGACTGATGTTCAGTGGTGCAAAAGAAATCAAATGACTTTCAAATGTATAAAATTTGAAGTTTCTTTCTGTACTTATTTAATGGTTTCCTCCTTTGCCGAGAATTGCTTTTTGTTGTAATTTCAGTAACCCAAAGGCAATAAATTTCTTTTTCATTTAAAGCATTCAGTAATTTCTTGTCATCAGTCCTGAAGTAAAGCAATTATATCAGAAAGTACAGAAGTTGTATGTCCTTCTTTAAAGGAAGAGTAGAGAGGGAAAAATGGAAGTAGGTGACTTTCTATACAATGAAATAAAATATGTATCAGTATGGCATTGCAGAGATTGACATTTCGAATGTTAGAAGTATGATCTAATTTAGCTTCAGCATAATTTTGCTCCCTAGAATACTGTATACTTAAATTAGTATTACTTCAGCATGTGTAATTTTACATTACTGAAGTTTGAGTCCATCTCGGGAAGGTTTTAGAACTTTTCCCAAAAGAATTTCAGTTTTCACTTTTCTTGGCAAATTCTTAGTATATTTGCCAAGTTGCTATTACAAATGGCAAAGGGTTTTGTAATTTATTTATATTCCTTCTTATTGTGGTTGAAGCTTTGCCTCTGATTTGGGTGGATGTTGCAGAGTTGATTTGGAATACCGTATTTGATGCTTGGTTCTGATGATTGCATCCAACCTAAATTCCTGTTTCCTGGTTTGTTCATAGATCATTTGTACACAACAGGGTAATGTAGATTGGTGAGTGGGGCCTAAGAGCAGGGTGCTCCGTTCAGATGACACTTTTATTTCTAAGTATTATTCAGTATGTCAGTTATTTTGCTGGGTTGGTTTTACTGCCCATTATTGATTGAGACCTCTGTTAGTACTAGGGCTGTGTGAAAGGTGCATTGCAATGAGGGTATATTTTTTTTATGTTTACAATCCAGTGGATTTTGGAAGCCCAGTTCTAAATATACGTTTCTTCCTGGAGTTTAATGACAGTTATGAAAACAAAAGTGTTGGTTGGAGAGACTGCAAAGTACTGGTTTACATAGCATCAAATTTTAGGAGCTACTTTTATTTCTTTATTTTGAGATATAAACAGATTTCTTAAAGTAAATTTACTGAAACAGGTAAGCCTAGATCTTGTATATTACATTATTTCCTAAATCAACTTTAAAGAGTGAATATGAGAAAGTTGAACAATGGATTTACATGTGATAAGATTTCTTCCCAGAGAAAGAATATTAATATTTTGCCTTTAGACATAATAGTTTATATTTCTTGGATATATTACATTTTCTCAGTTTATTTTCTTTACAGTTGAACATATAAGCAGTCAGTAAGCTCCAATTGACTATTTTCTTACTATCTAATAATTTTTTAAATGTAATTCCAAGGGCAAAATGTAATAGAACACTTAATAGTAAACAAATATTTCCAGTAAAAATGTCAGTGTTGCTGATATTGAACTATTGACTAGTTGACATAGTAAAGAAGTTCTGAACTGAAATATTCATTCTTTAGCTAATTTATGGTATGTTTAGCATTGGCAAAGATAGTTTAAGGGTTTAACACAGGAAAAGGCACTTTTAAAGGTGAATGTAAAATTGCTTGCATCTTTACAACAACATTAAACAGTGTATTTAACGAAACCGTCTATCTTCTGATTGTATATGCAGTGGACCCTTGGACAACACAGATTTGAACTGTGAGTCCACTTATATGTGGATTTTTTTCAGTGTCAATGTAGTTTCCTTATGATTTTCTTAATAACATTTTCTACCATTTGTAATACTTACAACATGCAAAATATATGTGTTAATAAACTGTGTATGTTATCAGTAAGACACTTCCTGTCAACAGTAGGCTATTAGTAGTTAAGTTTGGGGGGAGTCAGTAGTTACATGCAAACCTTCGATTGTGAGGGTATGTCAGTGTCCCTAATCCCTGCGTTGTCCAAGGGTCAACTGAATTTTATTTTGTGCTGCTGTCCGAAGGAGTGTAAACTGAGAAGACCATTTGGTAAATGCAAGGGCTATTTTTGGGCTCTGGGTTTGCTGGAGTGTGTATTCTTGGTAATATGCTTTAGTGAAAACTCAAAGCTCAGCCTTTGGGCTGTCTTTTAGTTCATGTTTTATAAATCTCCACAATGACTGGTATTGAACCCTTCATATCTCTGGTTTCTAGTCCATTATGAAGCAATAGTCTTTTTCACTGATTTTAGAGGAAGTTGGAAGAATAAGAAGCAGCTGATTTAGAGTTGGCTTCAAGTCCTGCCTCTTCAGATAGGCCTGTTTTGACAGAGATTTGGTGATTATGCACAGTTATTATAGCCTTATATTCTGTGAGTGAGTGTGCAAGTGTGTCTAGATCTATGGCACATGTGAACATCTGACTGTGTGTGTCAGTGAGAGAGAGAGATATAGTGCATGAGGAAATACGAGCACCGTCCAGAAAGTATCCAGCCATGCAATATGAAAAATGGAGGCATTTGGGGCTGGGCTTTTTTCTAGACAGCCCTTATGCATGTATCCTCTTGAACCTTTCTGCTTTTCAGAAAAGGATACAATTTACACAGTGTCCTCCTCCTGGCTCTCAGGGAGCCTGCAGTCTTGATGGGGGAGGTGTAATTGGGCTAGGTACCCCCAGAGGGCTGCATTCAGGGTGTTATGGGAGCAGGTTGGAGGCTAACTCAGGAGGCAGGTGAGGTGGTTTCAGGCCAGGCCTGAAAGGAGGATGTCAAAACTGATGTGACGTGAAAAATAAGCAAGAGTTAGCCTAGGAAGAAAGTAGTTCCTACTTTTAGGGAAAGGAAACAGCACATTAAAAGGTGAAAACTTAAGAGAACTGATATGGATAAGAGATCATCTGGAGGAAATATTATCATCCCATGTCCACATTCTCAAATGAATGTGTTGCATTAGGTTCCAATAGCTGCTTGAAAATAATTTTCAACTATATGTTAAATGTGACAAAAATAAGTAGATGAAAGAGGGGTTAGTGCTTGCAGTTTTTCAACTTTTTTTTTGAAAAATAGAATTATAGAATCCTCTATCACTGTACTTGTTTGCTGAGTACTTGGAATTCTATTTAGTTATTCTGCATTAATAGTGACTTTTTGTCCTCAAAAAAGTAAAAAGAAAAGAGACTCCCTAAGTCAGTTCTCAACTACTATACATGGAGAGACAAAGCATGTCTTTCTTAGAATCCAATTCTTTATCTACTCATTATGAGAGTTTGCTACATTGGTGTCCTTTTCATTAAAAATCCCACTGAGAGATGGTCAATACATTGTGGTATTTTGAGCTGTGCATCTAAACAATACTCATGATAGTATTGTGTGATGTTTTATATTTTTCAAATAGTTTTTTTAATCTTGTAGATGAAAAAGACTTGCACTCAGAAAAGTTAAGTGATACAGCTATAGGAGTAGTCTTTGTGCTTTGCTGATAATAACTATTAACTTTTAAAATAACAGAATCCTGTAACAACAAGATCTGAATGCAAAATAAATTATTTTATCTTTGTTCTGACACTCTAAAACTCATCCCTAAGAATTTGAAACAGTTTAGGAAATTAACAAAAGAATAGAATACACCCTAATAATAATATCAACAGGAATAATATTCATTGACGTTGCCTGTGCCCATGATTGGATGAAATACTTGACACACATTATCTCATTTAATGCTTGCAACAAACCTTATGAGATAAATATTAATGCTATTTATATGGTATTTGGTGGCTTTGAATTTATGTCATAGTTTTAAGTTACTTCACCTGCACCAGTTTGGGTCAACTTCAGCAAAACATGCTAATAGAATATTAAATCTCACATGGTAAGAACTAAGAGATAATGGTTATCATTATTGAATGTCTTCCTGTCAACAGTATTGTGACTGTGGATGAATAACTGTATTTATCAGAGTGAAGTTTAACATATTCTGATCAATTGGCTGTATTAACATATTTTTATTTTCTTTTTTATTTAATTTAGAGAGAACTAGTAGAGAAGCAGACTATATTTTTGAAACAAATGAGGTAAGTTAATTATATATATTAGCTTCCTAAAGGTCAGAACAAAAATTCAAACCTATGTTAGAAATGTACTTAACTACGAATACTTAGGTTTTTGTACTTCAGTTATTGACTCATACTCCATTCTTTTTGTTCTCTTCTCTAAACTATTCATGTTTTAGTAAGTAAATTTCCTGTTTCATGCAGATTTAATATTGGACCATTCTAGATATTATAAGGCAACTAACACAAGCTTAGATTTGTTTGGATGCTCCCTGTGAAATGAACTCAGGTATGCTGAGACTTGATATGCAAGATAATAGTATTTGCTAGAGTATCATGCAGGTAAAATGTGGCAGCTTTCATGTTACAGTTGTTAGTATGTTACTACTTACTGATGACTGTGCCAGGGTTCAAGTGACTCAACCTGAATTAAATAAGTATATTTTTTTTAAATTAATAATAAAATTAAATAGTACTTGTAAAAACGCAGAATTTTTTTAACCAAAGGCCTTATTTTATTCACATCAATGTGTAAAAAGATAGTACAATTTAGATTTCTTATTTATAGAATATAAACATTCTGAAAGTATTTCAGATAAAATAATCTTTCTGGCTCTAGTTGACCCAGAGCAGTACTCATGGAGGTACCTGTCTTGAATTGGTTTAGGGGTGCCAGATAAAAAGAGATTCTTTAAAAATAGGTTTTTGTGTGTTTGTTTGTTTTTTGGGAATGATAGAAATTCCCACTGTGGGAAACACAACCGATCAGAATAGGTTGACTGTATGCTAGTTCATTGGATAAACTGGTTGGATGAGGTGGTTGACTTAAGATTTTCACAAGTTCTGAGATTCCTTTGAAAGTTCAGTGACCAGAATGCTGAAAGAAACAGAATATGAGAACCAAAGGGACTATGAAAACCACTTAGTCCAGTAATTTTTAGTGTAATTTGAAGACCACCTGAATAAGAATTGCATGAAGAGGTTCTTAAAAATACAGACTATTGGGCCCAACTTCAAAGACCACTAATCAGTACGGCTGGGGATAAGGTTAAGGAGTCATGATTTTAAAAAAGCACCCAGGTGGTTCTTATTGCCATTCATGTTTGAGAACCAATGTCTTAAAATAGTCTCCACAACTGAAGTGATGGGATATAATACAGAGAACATATTTACTGTGTGAATAATCAAGACAATTATCTAGAAAATAAAGAACATGAAAAATTAAAGTTTTCATGTCTTTAGAACAGACTGAGGATTTACCTTAAAAGGTTGACTGAACCAATTTAAATGATAATAAATATACTCTCATTTTCATTTTGTTGATATTGACATAATAATTTACTCTTCACAGATCTTTTTATGTATTGCTTAACTTCAATTATAGTTCACATTCTTTACTTCTGTGTGTATTTTTCATATTTATATATATTCCAGACTTAAACTTCTATAGCAGAAGAACAATTTCATGTCGTATTTATGCTGTTCCTTATCCCTTTGCACATTTCAAGAGCAATAGATACTGCATTTTTGCCTTCAACCTCAGGTCTTTCTTCATTTGAAACAATTTTGCTCAAATTATTAAGGCAAAGCATTAATATTTGGCTTGCCAAACTCAGACATTTATTTAAATAAATTCAAGGGTAGTATTTTAGAAATAGCATGTGTTGAAAGTAGGGCCAGAACATTTAAATATCCATAGGCAAAATTATGAACTTCAACCTAAACCTCACATCTTATACAAAAATTAATTCAATGATGATGATAGATTTAAATATAAACCATAAAACTATAAACCTTTTTTGAAGAAAATAATAGGAGAAAATCTCTAGAAATGAAGTGTTGAAGAGTTCTTAGACATGACACAAAAGCATGATTTATAAAAGTGAAATGTGATAAGTTGGACTTTATCAAATTTAAGAACTTTTGTGAAAGTTTCTGTTAAGAACAGACAAGCCGCAGACTGGAAGAAAATATTGCACCTCATGTATCTGACAAATGGCTTATACCTATAATATATAAAGAAATGGCAAAACCAAATGGTATTAAAAAACAACCAACCCAAATGGGCAAAATACATGGTGAGATATATTTTTAAAGAGGATATATGGATGGCATATAAACACATGAAAAGATGTTTAATATCACTAGCCATTAGGGAATTGAAAAATAAGACCAAAGTGAGATATTACTGTACTCATATTAGAACAGGTAAAATGGAAAGTAGTGACAATACCAAATACTGGTGAACACAAAGAGACTGAAATCTCTAATACATTACTGGTGGGAATGTGAAATAGAGTCACAGGAAAACTGTTGGGGAGTTTTTTTAAAAAGACTAAACATATTATATGACTCAGTAATAATAGTATTGGGCATTTATCACACAGAAATGAGAACTTACATTCACACAAAAACCTGCACACAAATATTCATAATAGCTTTATTTGTAGTAGCCAAAAGTGAAAACAACCCAAATGTCCTACAGTAGGTGACTGTCTGGTCAAATGAACTGTGGCCCCTTAATCACTCTACAGAGCAAGCGCTAGAATCAAACTGCCTGCATTCAGAGTCCCAACACCTTCTAGATAAAACTATTAGCCAGTTTATATATTGTCACTTTACAGACTCCTCATAACCTGTTTCTTCAATTGTGCAAAACTAGTTACTTTATATATGTAAACTTGAGAAAGTTCACTTCTCTATAAATTTAACAGTAAAAAAAAATTAAAATAAGAATAGTGTTTTAAGAACCCTGTGTAGAAGTTTTCTTTTTCTTTTTCTGAATTTCAATCTCCAAATCATTGCTACTTATGTTTAGAGTATTCAGGATGGCTACTCAGTTTCTATGATGATTCATAGATCTTCTTAGCCAGCAGAAGTTTGTGTTATTCGTTTATCCAATTGCTCATTTCATTCTATTTTGTACCATTTTATTTAATTCCTTAATGGTTGGGTCAGGGAAAAAGAGAGCCTGAGACATGAAAACCATGGCCACTGATGAGGGAAATGTAGACTGAGGACAGCACAGATTTTCCTTTTGCCTGAGACTAAGGTCAGTGAGAATGAGACAATGGAACACTCAGCAAAAAGTATGAAGGGATCTATGCTATTTTTTTTATACATTTTGCAAACTGAAGCTATAACCCCAGCTTTTGATTGAAAAGTTACAGCAAACTAACTTTTCCTAAAATGAGAGATTATAAAGTGCCTATCCTGATTGCTTGTGGAACATTCTATCTATCTATCTATCTATCTATCTATCTATCTATCTATATTTTACTGTTCTCTAGGATAATTAAAAACATTGTTATTATGAGGAGCCAGTATAAAGTGAAGCTACGTAAATTCATGTATTGTTTTAAAGGCAGAAATTTAGATGCACAATTTATTATCTGAGACGACTACCTCAGAACTGAATGATCACAGTATTAGTTACTTATGTTTATATGTGATGTTTTTTAGGTGAGTTAATGTGATTTATTCAAGGTCCATAGGCAGAAAGAAACATATATCAGTGAAATAGGATTTTGAGCATTTATTTATTCCTAGACCATTTTCCCCAGCTCTTCCCAGTGTTTCAGTATAATGTTAATACCATAGATAACATTTATCTTTTATAGAATTTATATTGAATACTCTGGTATGAAAATTTATTTATATTCAAAATTATCTCTTCCTCATTAAGAACACAGATAAATTACTGCTTTTTGTGGCACATTCTGTAACTTAACTTTTATAGCATTGGTTGTATTTCCAAGGTGCCCTTTGAGTTCTTTCTTAAAAATATGCCCGTAGCATGTTTTATCTCCTGTTTTCAAAACTGATCTCCCCAGCATCACCTGGGTGTAATGAAATGCTGTTTGTGATATTTCAAGAACCAGGTAAGTGAATTCCCAGTTGGGACATGTATTTCAGGTCATTTCTGCAAGCTGCTGCCTCTTTATGGCAGGCTACTATACCTGTCACTGCTGAGAAATGATCTCAGGAACATGTACCATCTATCACAGACTGTGAGGATTTAAAATCCACCATACACCAAGCAAGGCATAACTCATTATTGCTTTAATTACAAGTAGTTTGTGTGTATTTATGTGTATAGCTTTTTCTTGAGTTCTAAGTGCAAATCCTTAAGAATTTTGCTTGTTCATTTTCAAAAGTATTCACTTTAATAATTTCCACCAAATCTTTCAAAGGCCAAAAATAGCCAGTTATTTCTGCCTTTCTTTTTGGTCCTATTCAGCATTCAGCATCATTAAAAGAATGGAGCTCCTTGTTATTTCTCTACAATCTAGTAGATCTTAATCATTTCTTGTGTGTCAGATTTGTTTTATGATTTGTTAAAGCTACCTCCAAAATGGTTATTCTCCCTCAAGCTCTCTCTCTCTTCACACACATACACATATATACACCCACACCTGTATGAATACACATGCACATGTATATGTATATATGTATATGTATATGCACAGTCTTGCATTCAATTTCAGGTGTTTCATAGCTCCTCGGAATGCAGGTTTAGTATTTCTGTGTGGAGAACCTAGAGGTTTTTGTTGAAAGTTACATGCTCCCCTCTTGCATGATCAGTAACAGCATTGTATCTTTCCCATGGTGCAATTAGCCGAGCCTGGGCAGCAGAGAGACCAGCTTGCTAATCAACGAAGAACCAACGGTAAGCAAGATCAGTACTATGCTTTCTTGCATGGACACAATTGGGGTATCTTTGTGTAGCCAGTGATGGTGATTCTCTTTAAATTCACAGTTATTTTTCCGATCCTCATACATGATTTTTGAGAATTTATTACTTTGGAAAATAATCAGCTTTATATGGGAAAAAGTGACATCAGCGATATTGATAAGAATGACACACAAATTAATTTGCTTGCAATTTAATTTCTCAGTTTTACAAATGAGAAAATGATGTGTCTCAGAGGCTTAATGACTTGATCAAAATTGTCCACAAGTTTAAGGGGCAGATCCTGGATTAGAACTCAAGTTTCTGACGCCTAGTTCAGCCTTCTTTCTTCATAATTTTTCTTGTTTCTTACCTGTAAGTACATGCCTAAGAATAATCATGAAGTACAATTTTTATAAAAATCAAAATTAAATATCAATTAAGAGGTTAGTAAAGGGACTCAAATTTTTTTATTCGTTGCTTAATAAATAAAAAATAACTGATTAGGAAGATGGGAAAAATTTACTTTTTTTTTTTTTTTTTTTTTGGTTGCTTCCCTAATCGGGGATTGAACCCAGGCCGTGGCAGTGAGAGTGACGAAGCCTAGCTACTATACCACCAGGGAACCCCACCAAGAGTTACATTCTTAAGCTGACAATTTTAAATAGATGTTTTGCTTTTCACTAGTGCGCTGATCTTTAATGTTCCAGAATAAAGATTCTGGTGTTGATTAAATTATAATAAAGTTTTTTTTTTTTAATCTTTTGATCACATAAATAAAACATTTGCATGATTCTGAAGTTGAAAACCATAGATCAAGTTAGCCTTAGTATAACCGAAAGATGGGTGTCACTCTTTAAGAAGGGTAATGAAACAAAAATTTACTTTAAAAATTTTACAGAAGTATTTGACCTTGAGAATGACACATTGCTAGAGTCTTTCCTAAATCCTTGGAGGGCCTGATGCAAGTAAGAAACCCTGAAGCTCAGATTTGTTTAGCTTGAAGGTAAATCTACCTCAGGTGGAAACTGTGAATAAAGAATACTTCTTTTTCTTCTCAATCCTTCTTTAGTTTTATTTGATTTATTCCTCATATGTGTCCTTTACTTTTCTCTGTGTGTGTGTATGTGTGTGTGTGTGTGTGTGTGTGTGTGTGTGTATACATTCATATGTATATTTATATTCCTCCTGCTTCTTACAGTAAAAGCAGCATACTTGTCTGTTCCTTCGTTTTCACTTAAGAACATACCCCGGAGTTCACTCTATATTGTATATCCACTTTGTTCTCATTCATTTGTATATTATGTAATACAAAGACTGTCCAGAAAGTATCCATCCATTTAATATGAAAAATAGAGGCATTTTGGCTGGGTTTGTTCTGGACAGCCCTCATATATTTCATTGTAGGAGTTTAGTGTATTGTATTATTTCAGTCCCTTCATTGATGGATGTTTGACTCACTTTTAATCTTTTGCTATTACTAATATTGCTACAATAGATAACTTGGGGAATCAGTCTTATATTTTGGTCATTATATCTTTCTAAATAGGATTTCCATAGGAATTAGAGCCTATGTAATCTTTCCAGAAGTTGCCAAATTCCATTTCATTCTATATTTCTAACAAATGTGTAAGAATATTTCCCCACAGCCTCATTAATTGTGTGTTGTCATGAGTTTAGATTTTTGCCTGATAGTGAGATAGATGGTGGCTATTGGGAGCTTTTACAGTTAGCTCTGTAGCTTTACTGTTGTTTAAATTTTCATTTCTGTCAATATTAGTGAGATATCCATCTTTTTCTATGTTGATGGTCATTTTAATTTATTTTGCCAGATCATTCTGTTTATATACCTTGTCTATTTTTCTATCAGGCTGTTAGGGTTTTTTTTTCCTCTTGATTTTTTTTTTTTTTTTTTTTGTGGGGAGGGAGCTGATTACATATTTATTATCCTCTTGCCTATGATATAAATTACAAATAATTTCTCCAGTTATGTCATATACTAATCATTGAAATTTTAAGTTCCAGATGATTTTAAAGTATTGAGATATTTTCATTCTTTATGGTGATACTGTCTTTGGTTAAATAGCAAGTTGTCCAAATTAAAGTTACTTTTTAAATAAACATTTTATTTTAGTATAGTTTTAGATTTACAGATTTATTATAAATATAGTACATCAAATTCCTTATACCTCACATCCATTTTCCCCTATTATTAGCATCTTGCATTAGTATGGTACATTTGTCACAATTAATGAACCAATACTGGTACATTGCTGTTAACTAAAGTTCATATTTTACACAGATTTCTTCAGTTTCTCCCTAATCCTTTTTCTACTTGGGAACGACTTCCAGGATACATCGTGTCTAGTAGTCATGTCTCCTTAGGCCCCTCTTGTCAGGCACTGAAGCCATTCCTTGGAGGCTCAATGACCTGTAGTGGAGGGAAATAGCTTTTCTGGATCCAAACTCTGTAAGAAAGGCACTTTGAACATTCTTTTCAAATAGTTAACCACAAGAATTGTCTTAAATCTTCTCTCATTTAAAAATTTGTTATCTTTCTGTTCTATATTCTTGGCATTTTCCTTGACTGTTACCTTCTAGATCTCTCTTTGATGGTACATACATGCAAAGATTAAAGCAGTCAGTATCTGAAAAATCCCAAAGCACCACATTAGTGCCTTGTGAACAGTACAGACATGAAGGAAGTAGAATGAGAGATGACACAGCATCCACTGTATGGAGGAATTCATGCACAAAGTCAGACTGGGCCTTGAAAAGAGTGAGGTTGACATGAATGGAAAAAAAAAAAAACATGGGAGGCTCAATGCCACACTTCTCCAACCTCTTGATTTTAGGCTCCATCCCACATATGAGCATCCATTTATGTGGTCTCACATAATATAAACACGGTGGTGGTGGTATTAGGAAATATTTTCTCTGATTTTTTTTTTTTATTACTTGTTATGGTATTTCACAAAACATAATCAGAGGCCTCACCAGAATATTCATTGTTATAAAGTTCTGAGCCAAACTGTCCCTGGTTTAAAGTGCTTTATATAGTGCATTTGACACCTTACCTACATGTCAAAATATATTTTAGGCTAATCATCAAATAAAATGAGTAGTAATGATGCCCAGAAAAGAAATACAAACAGTGAACATTTTATATTATTGAATTTTATGTATATATGCTTGTCAGTTTAAAAAAGTAGAAATTAAAAGTAAATGTATTATTACCATAGAGAATAACTAATACTTATAATTTTATTACTTTTTTGGAAAACAGGAAGAAACCTTACTCCTGCCTATTGGTATATCTCAGAAATGAGTAACAGCATTATGGCACTGTTTGGGGACCTTTTGCAAATGTGTCTGTGGAATATTTAAAACTGACATTTGCATATTTATGTCCAATAGTGTATAGCCAGATTTGTCAAATATACTTATAGTTAAATTATATATATACATATATATATATTTTTTAAAATATATTTTTGTTAAATTTATTGGGGTGACATTGATTAGTAAAAATACGTACATTTTAGGTGTACAATTCTACATTACATCTTCTGTGTGTTGTAGTATGTGTTCATCATCCTTCTAGTGGAATTTTTTTCTACTGTAAAAACATTGGAAAGTAGACAGAACAGATCTCAAAAAAAAAAAAATGAAAAGAAGAAAAGATATGCACAGTATTATGATCTCTTAAATTTGCTGAAAGGATATTTTTATGAACCTCTAATACAGTCATCCTTTTCTTTATGACTTTTCCTATTTTGTATGCATCTGTTGCTTCATGTGAAATAAACTTTTGAAGTTAAAATTAATAAAATATATTTAAAGATTAAAATACAATATATTTTATTTAAAAATTAAAATAAAGTACAATATATTTTATTTAAAAATTAAAATAAAGTACAATATATTTTATTTAAAAATTAAAATAAAATATATTTTATTAGTTTTAACTTCAAAAGTTTATTTCACATGAAGCAACAGATGCATACAAAATAGGAAAGGTCTTAAAGAAAAGGATGACTGTATTAGAGATTCATAAAACTCTCCTTTCAGTAAATTTAAGAAATCATAATACTGTGCATGTCTGTATTTTTTTCTTTCTTGAGATCTCTTTTATCTGCTCTCCAAGGATTTTACAGTGGAAAAGAATTCCACTAGAAGGATCTTCACCACAACATTCATCCTAAATTCTATTATATTTAGTAAAAACTTCCAAAGTTTTTCTTCTTATGCAAAACAAACCAAAAAACACCCAGAAAACAAAAGCAGTAGAACTAATAAACCAAAACAAAGAAGATGGCTAAAAGAGAGTGAACATTGTGTCCTATTACTATAGAAGGAGTATCTACTTCATGGTGAAACTGATTGAGGAATTTAGACATTGAAAATTTGATTTCTTCTGGCTGTGTAAGATCTGGCATCTTTTGTCAATATTCAGACATTTTTCTCATAAATTGAAATCTTTTTATGTGCAGATATTCCATTTCCTTAAATTCTTTGTTCCATGGTTAATGGCTTCACCACATTTCTATTCACTGGTCATCAAGGAACAGTCTTAAAGCTTGGTGTTTCACTGTACATTAATCAAGATTCATTGCAGGTATTTGCAAAGATTTTTGTGTCTGATTAACCCTTCTAATACTTCACAATAGAAAAATTGATAGGAAAATTTCATACAGCTGTTATTGTTTAGTTTGAAAACACAGTTTAAACCTAGGACCATGTAGACCATAGCGGCTGGGAGTATAAAATATACTCAAAGCAATCTTCAAGGCAGTTACACATACACACTGAGAGTGAAGTCTGTTGCTGAATTCATGGCATCGGCGCATCTGTCGGTATCTGGTCACACATACTGGGGATTCTCCAAATTAACTTCCATTTACTAAACTGAAACTTAGATTATTAAAACTAAAGAGAAGGTCAACAATTGCTTAGGATTTAGGATTATTTTATCAATGATGTTTATGATTTATCGGCAATTGGCTTTCTGTTGGTTTTATTATCTTATTCTTGCTTGCACCAAGGGTGCACTGATTCTATTACCCAGCCCTTCATGCACCAAGCTGGTTATCTGTCTTCATTGTCATTTGCTGATATTTAACAAGATCTACCTGATAACATTATTAAACATACAGAGTACTCAGTGCCTGGCACAAAGAAGAAATCAGGATGTGCTAATTGCTAATTTCTGTGGTTTTGTTTAAATTTAGCACTGGTGTAAAGCTTACTTAGTAAGTGTGTTTTACTATTTGTAGATTGAGTATCTACATCCTTAACATCAAGGGTTAATGTAAATTTTAATATGGAATCCAAGTCTCACAAGCAATTAGACTTTTCTTTTCTTAGAGGTTCAGAGCATCAAATGGGTTGTGCTATTGCTCCAAGAATTATTTTGACTTTCATTCTCTTAGAATGTACAGTCTGGAAATGTCTATGATACTGGGTCTCCCCACCGGCAGTCTCTAACTGATGATCTGGTAGCTAAGACAAGTGCACAAGTCAGCAACCTTTTAGTGCTGCCCACTATTACAGCATGGCAGTGCTTATACTGGTCATTGGCTGGCTTGTTGATGACATAACAAATGGCCAAGGAATGGTATGAGAAAAAAGAAATACATAAAGGAAGAAGAATATAGGAGAGAGATAAAAATTATATATAATACAAGAAAGATGCTATTGACAACTCCTACTATGGAGCACCAGTAATATAGGTTTTCAACTCTATTCCTAGAGAAGGGATTCCAAATTATATTCTCACAAGTAAATTAGATTAAATTTAATGAATTGAAATTATGTACACAAAATCATGTCTATGAAAAGTTTCTACTATATAAAAATTTATTTTACTGTTATAGTAGTATTATGAAAAAGGCAAAAAAAGTGTACATTGAATATAATCACTTACCATACTAAAAAATTCAGTGCTTAGATAAAACCAGAAATAAATACATCTAGAAGTTACTGAGAAAATAGGAATGATTTAAAAAATATCTTTTTGTTAGTTTCAGTGTTATCCATTTTTTAAATAAATAATGAACATAGTCATCATATAATGGAAATATATGTATAATGTTATTCTAAAACTTTATAAATTTTTAATTTTATTTTTTTGTAATGAAGTCCTTTGGTGATGTTCATTTAATGTATTTAAAACCAAGGTTTTTAAAAAAATTTTATTAAATTTACTGGGGTGAAACTGGTTAGTAAAATTATATAGGTTTCAAGTATACAATTCTAAAATACATCATCTGTATATTGCATTGTGTGCTCACTACCCAGAGTCAGTTCTCCTTCCATCACTATATATTTGACCCCCTTAACCCTCTCCTACCACCCGCAATTCCTCCTTACCCTCTGGTAACCATTAAAACTGTTGTCTGTGTCTATGAGTTTTTGTTTGTTTGTCTTGTTTGTTTATTGCTTTCAGTTTTATATTCCACATACTAGTGAGTCATATGGTTCATGACTTTTTCTGTCTGACTTATTTTGCTTAGCATGATGATCTCAGGGTCCGTCTGTGTTGTCATAAATGGCCTTATTTAATCTTTTCTTATGGCCAAGTAATATTCCATTGTGTATATGTACCACTTCTTCTTTACCCAGTCATCTATTGAAGGATACTTACGTTGTTTCTATGTCTTTGCCATTGTGAATAATGATGCAGTGAACACAGGAGTACATATATTTTTATGGATAAATGTTTTCAGATTTTCAAGACCAACTTCTGGTGCTGAGTTCATTGGTTTTTATTTTGTCAGAATATCCTATGTATTGGAAAAGCTGCAGACTTACTCGATCTTAGATGCACTATTTATCACAAAAGCGTTTTTACCAATCATCTAGGTAACATTTTATACCCTGTACTCTCAGAAGCTCTTGAATGTGATGGTACTTAGTTAACCCATAACCCCAGGGCCAGCATCCTTTAGGTACAGTAGGCATAGTGCTTACCAGGGCCCACAGTACTTTTTGGAGCTAATGGAAATGCTTTAATTTTAATTTCTTTTAAAATAAGAATTAAAAGTGAATATAGTAGTATTAATATATACTATTATACATAGTGTATATGTACTATTATATAATATACTATATTATATACTTATGACAACATAGTGCAATTATATATTATATACTGTGTGTGTGTGTGTGTGTGTGTGTGTGTGTGTGTGTAATTTTTTTTTTAATGGAGGAAGGGGTCCATGAATGCACACAGGCCAGGACCCAATGGAAGTCATAATGTGGCCCTGCATGGCCGCTTAGTGCACAATCCATTCATTTATCTTAATTCTGTAATGAATTTAGGGAAGACATCTGAGAAAAACCGTAACTTATGAATCTCATGGAAAATCCCTAGAAAACCAGAATACCAAGGTGAAAAATTTCAACTTAACAACAATAGAGTTTAAAACATGCTTTATGCAATGACCAACATCTATTTCGTATCTGTTCTGTTTTTAAATAATAGCAATATTAGCTTAACTATGCATGGTATGCTCATCACTTTACAGAGCAGGGATTTTTAAATAATCACCAGTTGCTTAGGTCTCTTTAGCCCATTCTAGGAAAGTAACAGTCTAAGCAAAACTTTGCATGACCAGAACTGAAACTCCCTATTGATAATGTTATTAGATCACTTATAATTTCATTATACTATAAAATACACACAACACTTGGTTTTTTGTGCCATAGGTTTGGTTTTCTTTTGGATGTTATTGATTATTCCAGATATTTTTAGGTAATTGCCTTGGTGTTTTACAAATAATGGCCATGATTACTGAAGATTGAAGACAACTCAGCATTTAAATAATTGAATGGTTTTTCCTTTTTATTTGCAATATTTTGGGAGGTATGAAATATTTTACACTATTGGGTAAATGTTCCATACCACACACACACACACACACACACACACACACACACACATATATACATTCTTAACAGATACCTATGTTACTTTACATTTCCATTATTCCCCTGTTTTTCTTCATTATTCTTTTATCGCCTTTCTTCTTTAATTTCGTTGCACAAATATGTATTATTTAAAGTTATAAAGGACAGACATTTGCTTGGAAGCCTTTTTTTTCTTTCCTTTATTCTTTCTTGTTCTCTTCCTATTTTTGTTCTTTTTAACTTCACCAGCCACCCACCTTTAAGTATCACACACACACACACACACACACACACACACACAGAACCTTCACCTGAATGATCATAACGAGGGTTGGTTTGTTGGCATGTCTGCTTTGGAAGAATCTTTTATTTCATCCTGGGCGGGATTTTCTAACTCTCTGTTGATTGCTTCACAGCCTGCAAAGCGATACAATTTGTTCCTGAGGCGGCGTCTTATGGTAAAATGCTGAATGATGCTGCTTATGCTCTGGATGGCTGCAGTTTGACAGTCAGTCATTGTTACCCCAATGAGTAGTAGTGATTTTGACGGGACTTTGTTACTGATTCCTATTCCCCAGGCAATTGAAGTTTTAGAATAGTGATTCTTAATGTTTTTTAATCTGATTAAAGCTACAGAACCTCTTCCTAAAAAAATGTGTGTTTGAGTGTGTATCATACCCACAAACACACACACACACGTGTACATACATGCAATTTACTGACAATATCAGAGGTTGATGAACCCCTTATCAGGAATCCAGGTTTATGAACCTGAGATGAACTCCTTTCACTGAGAAGCCACCAGAAGTTTGCCTTTCCAAGTGCAAATATAATTGCAAACTTATAAACACATTGCAAAATATGATTTTTAATGTCATGTCTTGGACAAAACAGAGAATGGTGGATTTTAATATTGTTCAGTTATATGTAACAAAATTATCAGGTTTTTCTGCCCCAGTTGGCTTCCACTGGTTTTTGTTAACAGTCCTGACATGTACCTCATGGTGATTTGCAAGGCTGCCAGTGATTTTTTTCCATATTTTTAAAAATGTAACAGTTTATCGTGATGGCATGACATAATGATAGAATTTTGATTTTTGTAGGTAGCCTTTGGCTTTCAGGAAAAGGGAAATTTTATTTATATACACACACACACGTGTGTGTATGTACATATATAAATATAGATATCCTTTTTGACTGAACAGTCAGGAACATAATTAGAGTCACTAATCTTCTAGGTACTGTTTATTCCTTAATAGTAAAAAACTCTGAGTGTAAATTTTGTTAATTTCTATGTACACATCTTCTGTCACTAGAACTCTCTGTGGACCTAGATTTAGCTTGTCCAAACAGTAAGAGCACTCTGCCATGCGAAGTATGGCTGTCATAGACTTAGAGCCAAAGGGTTATTGGGTTTTTTTCTCATTTTTTGCTTTGATTATATTTAGTCTAATTAGTTTTTATTTATTTATTTTTTTTCTGCCCCAGTTGGTTCCCACAAGTTTTGGTGAATTTTGTATGTTAATGCTATAATAATTTACAGGAGAGCTGAAATGATTTTTTTGTTTGTTTTTTTACTTTTACCCTTTTTAGTGGTTTATAATTAAGGTGTAATATAACAGTTTGAGTTTTCTCAGGTTCTTTTACTTTCTCTAGGAAGAGGGAGATGATTTTGTGTCCTCTGGTTGGAGTACAGAGAACTCAGACATAACATTCAAGTTACTATATTTTGATATTTAATCTTTAGACTTCCTAAATTTTTTTTATTTCTTTGTCCATTTTTCCACTCATTTCCTCCTGTGCATTGGGAGCTGCTTCTTTCTGAGACACATCAGCTATGCATTCATATTAATAAGATACAGTTACTCTGTTCATAGATCACAGATCATACATGAGATTTTTGTCCTATTTGTAGATGACTGTTCTACAATCACTCCTTTTTATAAAAGGGCTGCCAGGCTGATTTGGGTGAAAAACAGCATAAAATACCATAAAAGAAACTCATAAACTAATATAAATACTAGTTATGAAAATGTAAAATACCCAGTCCCTCATTCACAGATTAAAGAAATAGAAAATTGTCTGTATTGTAATTTTGCATCACAGGGTTAGAGAGATCACTGACATCTAGTGCATAGTCTATTTGCATTATTCTAAGTATTATATGTGGGCTAGTCCAAGTGTTAAGTATTACACATTATATATATAATAATATAAACTATGAAGAAGACCAAGTCAGTCAAACATGAAATATCTTCTTTCTAAAACTCTCCAGTGTTTTTGAAGTTTTGAAAGGGAAAGAACTAATGTACTTACAACATGTGAAAGTAGAGTATACATGTTCGATTATTATACTGAGAGAACAGATAACAAATTTAAACAAAGGACTGATTTTGGCTCCTCTAGGAAATTGATATTGAAAGGAGATTTGCATGAGAATGTGCTTGTAGTTAAGCCAATGGCAAGCTTCCTGCTTCCTAATTTTTAACTGCACCTTGATATTATTTTAACTCTTCCGAAGTTGAATTAGAAAGTAGCAATTTTTATGAAATTATAGTATAAACATTAATTATAAGTTGATTTTTACAGTGTGATTCATTCATTCATCTATAATTAATTATACCCCCAAAGTAGTGTGTGACCATTATTGAACTAGTTGGCATGTTGTCTAATGATGATAACAAATTTCTCTCTGAATATGCATTTTGGGATCAATATATAATATATTTTATATTTTGGTATACTTGCATCATTTTGTTGTTTGTGCATGTTGTTAATATACTTAGTTTCATCTTAAGTCTTTGTTGGTTAATATATATCTCCTTTATGGAACTTCATTTTCTAAAACAAGCATAATTTTCTGTTGATGAAAACTCCAGTTGTCTTCATCTGTCATTTCAGAACTGAAAAAATCAGATGGGGACCAAATTTTAGCTAATTCTATATTTTTGCCATTGGAAAATATAGCTACAATTTAAACATGTGTCATTCATGTCTTCTGCAGTTTAAAAAAGATAAGCAAAGCAAAGATTCTATCTTCTTCCGAGATGGGATTAGGCAGATTGATTTTGTGCTTTCCTATGTTGATGATATAAAGAAAGATGGAGACATAAAGGCGGTAAGTACCTGCGGGACAGATGTGGTAATAATAAAAAGAAGCACATTCTGTGGTTCGGCAGGGGTGTTCCCATTGGCTTATGTTGTGAAAGTCAGGCAACTCGGAAGTGTTACCGAAAGCTGAAATTGAGTGGGAAGACTGTAGAATAGGCAACCTAAGGATGGATGGGTAAAGCCAGTTTTACTTTTTAGGACATTTTGGATGCTATCTTTTTGTTCTTCTAAGTTACTGATATATTTTTATATAGTTTACCTTAAATATTAAATATGATCTCTAAAATTTGAGTTGCATGTCTAAATATAATATACAGGGTCTGGGAGAAGTAACACCTGGACTTGAGTTAATGCTTTTATTACAAAATCACAACCATACATGCTTATGCTTTTGTAATAAAAAATCTGGTATATATAGATTACCAGCTCATAAAAGAGGAGGGTTATTTTTTCTAGACCCCGTATATCTTTTGTATACAAGTTTCATTAATTAATTCTACCTGAAATAGCCTTTACATTATTCCTATTCCTATTTTTCTTTTCATTATATCACATTCTGAACTTGTTTACTCATTTTTTTAAAACTTATTTACTGTGTCAAACATCATAAATTAAGTTCCTAAGACCAAGGACTTTGTCTTGTTCATTGCTATGTAATACCCAACTGCTTAGAACAATGGTTGGAGTGTAATGGATGCTCAATAAATATTAAATATTTCAGATAAGGAGTTAATATATTAATTCATATGTGTAAGCATAGACACATTTATTCACATACTTACATAAGAAGTAAGTGTCATACGGGAATATATAAGATTACACATTTTATCCTCATGAGAGCCTGTACTTAACCATTTCTGTCTCTTTCTTCTATCTTTTCCCTGGAAACCCTTCTACCAGACCTCTGAAGCTTTTTCACAATGATCATTTTCATTTCTTCTCTGTCTCCTTCACATCTGGCTCTTCATTTAAGCTCCTTGCCTTCCCCAACAGTCCTCTCTAGTGGTGGTTTTTCCCTTACAGAGCCCATTTCTGAAGATAAGTGAGTGCTTGCCTTATCTTATGGTCTATTCTCCCTCCCTTACCCCTAACATTTCTGACCTTTACATCTCATCTGAGTTATCACTGCCCTGCATTTCTCAACAATTTTAGTCCTTGGGCCACTCTCTACACCAAAACTTCTTAATTATTGATAAGCCCATGCATATGTAGAATTCCTTGAGCTCCCTTTTCTAATTACATTGGTGTCTAATTCAGCCATTCACTCCCCTAGAGCTTGTCATTAGTAGTGACCGCAGCTCTTTCTAACCTCATTCCGGGCACCCATGAGTCTGACCAACCCCTCACTTCTTTCCCACCAATACTCTTCTTCCTTCAAAGGCGCCAGGACCAGATAAGACACAATTATCTTAACCACCTTTTTTGCTGCTGCTCCACAGCCACCTCTTTTCTACCCTTATTCAGTTTAAGTCTTTTTTTTTATGATTTTTTTTCTTTTAATACTCATTTTTATTGTTAGACTTATTGGGGTGACATCTGTTAGCAAGGATTACATAGGTTTCAGGCATACAATTCTACAGTGCATTGTCAACTTGATGTATATAGTAAGTTCACCACCTAATGTCTTGTGTCAACAAATGTAATCACTCTGTTACACGACCATCAAATCTCTTTCCCCTCCCCCAATTACCCTTATTTGGCAAAGCAACAATTTTAGTTACACCCAACTCTCCACCCACTGTATGCCAGAACAATGCAGGAAGAAAGACACGCAATGCATTGCCTGATTTTACTTCATAGTTGTGCCCCTGGATCTCAGCTGGGTCCGTAATGCTGTCTGGCAATCACACTTCCTTCTTCTATTCTGCTTCCCACCTTGCCAGATGACTGTTTTGTAACTTTTTCTCTCTCCTCACACCCCCCAATACCTCCTCCTTATTTTCAAGCTTAGCTGACTACAACTTTTCGACTTCACTGATAAAACTGAAGCAAGTAGAAGAGACATTTCTAAATTTCCATCACCGCAGCTGTCTATCCATTGGCATCTTTACTAGTATAATCTATTCTTCCTGTCACCATAGACAAACTATTTATCTTTCTGCCTGAAGTCAGCACTGACACTTGTACCCTGGATCCCATTTCTTCTTGTTTACTAATCCTAGAATGAGATGTTCAGCTTCAAAAATACTCCAGTTTTGTTTCTATATATGTTAATGTAAATTAAGCTTCTTCAGATAAATAGATTAGAATAGAAAGTATTATTTTAGCAGTTTTAACCTTTTTTGAACACCCCAATTATACAAAGTACAACGTGATTTATTATAAAAGTGATGTTTAATGGTCTGTGAACTAACAATCCTATTGACCATGCCTACAGTATTGTTGAGCTCAGAGAATTGCCAACTATATGACTTGCAAAGGCATTTGTTACTGCAATGAGAAGAATTGTTCACCTTTTTAGTATGGATAGAATATTTTTAATGTCCCTGTCCCCCCTCCTTTGGTGTCCTGTCCACCTTATTTTGGTAACATAGGAGAAGAGCAATTAAGAAAGGGTACCTGAGAAAGGAGAAGTTGCACCACTATTGTGGATTTGTTCTTACACGTAGTAAATAATGGAAGTAAAGAAAACGAACACATTAGAATTACATTTTATTCCTTGTAAAGTCTGAAGATATCTTAAAGTAGATGGATGCATTTGAAGATGAACATTGTAAAATATCCTAATGAAGCCTTTTAAAATTTCAGTTATTATGAAATTTTCACACTTAAATCATAATTAAAACCAAAGATTTTTTAAATAATAAATATGTTGTTTTGTAGCCCACAAGCAATGATTATTTGCATTTAATGTAATTTTACTTTTTCTAATTAAAGCTATTCTATTCTTTAAGATTAAAAAGTCATGATGATATTTTGACTGAAAATTGCATTGAATATTTACTTGAAGAATACTGATATCTTTGTAATACTATGTCTTTCCAACTAGAAGCATGATATGTATCTCAAGTTTTTTTAGTGTTATTTAGTAAAGTTTTTTTCAGATAGAAATCCTGCACATTTGCTGGATATTATTCCTAGATATACTAGATTTTTATTATTATATTGTGAATTATAGTCTAGGTGAAAGCAGTACGTGGCACTGAAATGGTGGTAATATATAAAGTACTTTTATGTGCAACCTTGGGAAGCAGAGGACCATTTGGAAGCCTAGTCATTGTGTAGCAAGTCTGTTTATCACGGCATAAAGAATGTTCTCCATAATTCTATTGATTTGTTTTTCCATAGGAAAGAAGAAAAGAGTTTGAACATAATCTCAGGAAAACAGGTCTGGAGTTGGAAATCGAAGACAAAACGGTAACAGTAGTTGTTAATTTATACCAGAATCTTGGTGTTTTAAGTGTTGTTTTCTCCTACTCTGGCCCTTGAATGCATAAACTTGGTGTTTGGGAGAAATACAGTAGTTTTTTTTGGTGACAGATATGAACACTGGGAATGGTAATGCCTGTGGTTGTTCAGGTAAGTTGGTCTTTTCTCTGAATACGGGATGATAAGAGGAACACTTTAAAAATAGACATAAATAATTTTATTCAGGATACAAAGAATGTGAAGACACATTCTTTTGTTTTATATCTTTCATTTTGAAGGCTGCCTTGTAATCTGGTACCCTAAGTAGTTAACCTAGCAATGAGGGCTGTCTGGAAAGTATTCAACCACATAACATGAAAAATAGAGGCCTTTAGGCTGGATTATTTCCGGACAGCCCTTGTGTCTTGTAGCACAACTGCTATTTAAGCCAAAGCACTTTTTCTGCTCATGAATGTGCCAAGTTGTCTCTCTCTCTCTTATTTAACCCCCGGCTATTTACTAGTTTTCTAGAATTTCCTTCAAAATTATTTTTAAAGACTTATTTCAGATCTCACTCTGTCCATGAAACTCTAATGCTCTCTAGTTCTAAAAATATTAATACTCTCTAGTTCTTATTTATCTGTCTTTTACTAAACTCATAAAAAGATATTAAACCACAGAATCTATAACATAAATATTCTCCTGTTTAATGAACCCTTCTTATATAAAGTTCTTCCTTTAAGTATAGAAGCTGGGTAAAAAGAGTAAGTGCATTTTATACTTTGTATGTATCCCTAATATTCCCTAAGCACAGGTCTCAGTGCATAGCTAGTTGCTAAACACTTATGTTGCCCAGAACAACATATGTATCTGTGGATTTCAAGCTAGTATACATTGATCCTGAAATATATTTTTAAAAATATTCTCACATTGCCTCTCTCTCTTGGATCTCTCTCATATACATACATATATGAGGTCAGACAATTGATTTGGCGAACGCATCCTAGAAAAAGTGCTACATACGTCATTGCTGAATATCACTGTGGTCACCTTCGAAGTGCTCCCCTTGAGAAGCTGTACATGACTCCAGCACCTAGTCCACCCTTCAAAGCAATTTTGGAACTCTTTTTCTGAAATCGCTATCAAAGCTGTCGTCACGCCCAAAATCTGACAATAAAGTTTGCGAACTTGGCACCATGCACTTAATGTTGGCAGCAATATACAAACAACACATAAGGTGTCATAACCTTGGCAAGCACATGGTGGCAAGTTCACGAAGTTCCAAAATTGTTTTGAAGGGTGGACTAGGCACTGGTGTCAGTGCATAAGTTGCCAAGGGGAGTACTACGAAGGTGACCATAGTGATATTCAGCAATGAGTTATGTAGCACTTTTTCTAGGAAGAGTTTGCCAAATAATTGTTCAACCTTGTACAATGCACACACACACACACACATACATATATATACACACACATATATACATATACATAAATGTGTATGTATACATATATATACATACACACATATAGGGGTGTGTGTGTGTGTGTGTGTGTGTGTGTGTGTGTGTGTGAGTGTAGACTGTCTAGAAAAAATCCAGCCAGCAATCCCTCTTTTTCATATTACATAACTTGATATATATACATACACACACATAACATGTACACACACACACACACACACACGCACATATATATAAGTGTAATACACAGTATATATCTGGTTTGAGCATTTGCTCTTCTAAAAGTTTTGCTGAACAATTTCAATAAATTGAAAATAATGTGACATCTTTGAGATTTTATAGAATTTTGTTCCTTTTTAAAATTAGCTCAGTAACACACGGATCAGTAACTTTCTGTTATTTTACCTCCTTTCGATACAGAACTCTGAAGATGGAAGAACTTATTTTGTCAAGATCCATGCCCCTTGGGATGTATTAGCTACTTATGCTGAAGTGTTGGGAATCAAAATGCCTATTAAGGAGAGTGATATTCCCCGACCTGAGAAAATTCCTTTTAGCTATATACTTGGGCCTCTGAAGCTCCCAAGGAATGTGAAACATCCTCATCCTGAATATTTCACTGCCCAGTTCACCAGACATCGCCAGGAACTCTTCCTCATTGATGACAAGTCGAGCTTCTTTCCATCCTCATCAAGGAACAGAATTGTAGGTAGAGAAGACCTATGGCCACATCCCTTCAAGTAAAGGATGTGTGCCTGTGTGTGCTTTTATATATGTATAAATTTTGATTATTTATATATTGGTATTGGACAGTTTTGAAAGTCCACTTGGACTTAACCCTGTTAAACTCCCTACTTCTCAAAATGTTTAAAAATGAAGGTTGACATTGTGAACATAGTGAAAAAAAAGGCATCATGCAATACTGGGGAAGCATTTAATTAAAAGATAGAACTTTGATTTTATAAGATCTTTATAAAATAATTTTATGATCTTAGAGTTTGATTTTATAACTTCAGTACATGGTAGGAGAACTATTGGTCATTCTAAATGGAAATGGGATGTTTTAATTTCTTTATACATAGATAGCATTTTTTTATAATAATTTCTTTATACATAGATAGAACTTTTTATTTAAAACCATTTTCAATCATTTGAATAACTGTATTTCCTCTCCATTTGTAGTCCTAGGATCTTTAAATTTACCATTAAGAACCTCTCTCCTGAAGAATCAGTTTCTGTGACATAGTTTCTTCATGTTAACATAGGAATAGAATCCACCTCATAGGTTACCCTGAGAATTAAATGAGTTAACGTATGAAAGGTTTTGAACAGTTTCTGGAACATACTAAGTAAGTGTTAGATATTATTGATCTGATTTTAGAAGAAAAAATTTTAGGTTTTTTTGTTATTGTTGCTCTTTCTAAGTGTCTTAGAAAGATTTTGAAATAATCTTTTTTTTCTAGTTCCTACATATATTTTTTAAAAACTCATTGACAGGAATGTTAAGCAAAATGTAATGCTTAGAATTTACATATAAAAGTGTGAATTCAGAGACTAAAAATTGTCTCTTTTTTCTTACCAGGATTAAAAAACAACAACAAATCCTAACAGCCTATGAGGAAATAAAGAACATATGACATGGAATCAGAAAACCTGGTTTCAAGTCATAGCTCCGCTACTTTCTAAATAAGATAACCTCTCTTAAAATAGAGATAACGGCAATACTCGCATTATTGGCAGAATCTAATGAAAAAAAATATGTGAGACACTGCAAACTGCTAAGTACTTCAGATATACTTGTTACAGTGAGCAGTTGCTAACAAAGCCCAGTGAACCTATAGGAACAAATTAGGAACTTGATCAGAAATAGAAATGTCAGTATTCATTTATCTTTACTTGTTCTTTGTAAAGTGTGCCAATACCTTAGGTTAATGCAGCATTAAAACACAACAATTTCCCCTCCTTCATAGTAGAGCAGTTCTGGTCTTGTTCTAGTCAGACAAATTGGATATTGTTAAAATGTGATTGAAAAAGGTGTGGAAAGCATGAAGTTTTGAAATCTGTGTCTCCTTATGCTTACCTTGTAGGTTTACTATATTCTCTCACGGTGTCCTTTTGGCATAGAAGATGGGAAGAAAAGGTTTGGGATTGAAAGACTGCTAACTTCTCACACTTACTCATCTGCCTATCCACTCCATGATGTAAATATGTTTGGTTTTGAAATACTGAGCCCATTTTCCCTCTCTCACATTCAGAGTTTGCCTGCTTGGCAGAAAGAATCTTCCATTTGCTTCCTTTATTGGCAGGTTGCTTAATTCTCTCCCATGTTGGGAAAATCCCCAGACTCCCTAGTTCCACGCTGCGAGCTCTACCAGCTATGCCGAAACACACAGTTAATACCTCTTTACATTGCGGTTGTAGTGGAAATTCATTTTGAAAAAAAATACTACATTTGCACATGATTTTTCTTTAGAACCCAAGTCGAAACCAGCAATTATATTAAAAGAACATTTTAGAACATAATATTTGGAAATGTCGACCTGAATTCATCAGAACTTTTCTCATTTATAAAGTTTTGAAGCAGTAAAAGACTTAAATTACAATCATGCATTAAATGCAGTCATGTATTTATTCATCAAAGGCATAATTGGTTTTAATTATATATAAAGCATTCTGTTAGGTGTTATTGGGACAACCATGGAGTCCAAACTCACAGATTAGGAATTTCTGGGAAATAAAGCATGTATATGATTACAACACAAGCTAAAGATTTCAGTCCAAAGAAAGAGTCTGGCCAATAACATTTAAGAGAATGATTCTTTGAAGCTGACAGATCTTTGTACAAAACTACTGAGCTTTATAAGTTTGACAGATATTAAGTGACATTTTATAGGATGCACCCATTCAATCAAACCTGAAAGCTTGACATCCTAGTTTTGAGGGGTTTCTGAGGGAAAAGCCTTCAGTGTTTAAACAGCACTACCCATTGGCAGTAAACATGCGACCGCATGTGTATAAACTACTTTAAGGTAATCCCTTGGAACTTTCTTTTATTCCTGTTTATTCTTCCATATTTATAAAAGATATGCTATCTTTTCTGAGAAACACATACTTTAGGAATATAGAAAAATTAAGTATTTCCATTTAAACAGTGGCATCTATGTAATATAATACAATAAATCATTGCCCATTATTTTGAAGGTAATGTTTTCTTTAATAGTTTCCAAAAGCCCAAGGCCGAACTCTTTCCTTTCCGGGACTTACGTTATTGTACCATCTTTCTTCTGTCAGTATTTATTCAACAGTATGGTAATTGATTCCACTCATGTCAACACTGGTTCGTAGATTATCTTTGATACATTTCCTACAAGGGTATAGCAGAATTTTCCAAAATGGCAGTTTTCAACAGGACTTTCAATTCAGGTGAATTTAAGTGTTAGAGAAACCATTCTCCCCATCCCCTTCAAGCCATGCCCCTGCCCCTTCCCATGTATTTTGTCCATGGGCAAAAGAATTTCTAGGAGATTATGGATTCTAAATAATGCCATGGCCATTTGGCAAAGTAGAGAGATCTATAGCAGGTTAATAAACATTGCAATGCATTCCTTGATAGTCTTTCTTCACAAAAGAACTTATTTCCTTTTTAAAGATTTTGTCTATTTGTTTGTTTTTAGGGCATTAATGCTCTTCTTACTGTTACCAGCCGAACTAAAATGATCAAATGTCTCAGTCACCAGAAATCTTAATCCATACATCTAGACTTCCAGTGGAGTCCTTTGTGCTAGAAAATCAATGTTAGCGAGCTGTTGTTAAGAGATAGCTATAATGTACTTTTAATTTTTTTTCTTTCTTTTATCCTGAATTCAAGTTTAGGTACTGAATTTTTCCTTGTGTACTTTAAAAAATCATATTTCCAGATATACAAATAGGCTGCACCTTTTCTTTTCTTTCTATTTCATTTCTCAAGATTCAGTAGGATTAACTACAGAAGATGAAAACTGTTGGAATCTGGATAATATAAAACCTTATGCCTTATGGGGTAGAGATTTCACATGTGCTTAATTTTAAACTGGATATTTATTCAGTGTTGTCTTCAGCAGTTCACTTGTCTAGGCGAGCAGTTAAAAAGAATATATTGAATGGGTGTGTATAGTCAGTGCTGTGCTAGGCCCTGAGGGGTGTTAATAAAGCTACTGGGTACCTAATAGTGGGCAAACAACATACGTGGGAAACAATACTGAGTCTCTTAAGTGCCAAAGTTTGTTGTATCTATTTTAAGTTCTTTGGGAAATAGTTATTGGTGAGGACAAAACAGCTTCCCTAGACGAGATTCCTGTCATAGCATGGTAACTTTGGATCATTCACCTAACTTCACTTGGGTTTAATTTTTCAATCTGTGCAATGAAAGTGTTAGCCTCCTTTTAAAGTCACAGCCAGTTATATAGTTTTATGAATCCCTGTTGTATTTGATCTGAGTAGAGAAGAAAGAAAGGGCTTTCCAGGTGAAAGGAACAGCTTAAGGAAAGCCAAAGTCTCAAACTTAAACTTGCATTTTTAAATAACTGGGCATGAGAATTTAATAAATCACTGTTATTATGTTTATTATAGATTTTAGTAAATAATTTCACATCAGTGGAACATGAAAATCCGAGTCTAGAAGTAAAAGAGAACGTTCTCCTCATTCACTAACCTCATAAAAGCCGTGTTGGTTTCCTCATCCTTGTGTTCTGCTTTGTCGCTCATGTGTTTTCTTCTTGACTATCTGTAGGGTCAATATTGGAAGCCATCAGAACCTCCTAATCCTGTCAATGAAAGGTACATGCTTTGCCAGAACTGGGCTCGGTTTTCCTATTTCTACAAGGAGCAGCCTTTAGATTTGGTTAGGTAAGTTTCTCACAGAGGAACAAACTGACTAAAACTTGATGATGTGATTTTTATTTACAGCTTTATCATATTCCATTCTTCTTACCATTACTCTCACTGACTACACTTTACACCTTCTCATTTTTGAATCTACACTATCATTTAATGATTCATTTGTGAACAGAACACTATTGTCAGAATGCTTTTAACCACCCTGCAGAGATAGCTGGGGTCCTGGTGTTTAGGTAGTCTGGGTTCAAAGCCAAGTTCTTCCTCTTAGAAGTGATCTAAACATGTTCAAGTTATGTAACCACTGTCAGGCTCATCTCTGAAATGAGAGTAACAATAATACTTTCCTTGCAGGGTCATTTGATATTTAAATGAGATATGAATATTTTTAGCATAGGGGCTAGCACTTGGTGCTTAATACATAATACTTTTGTTTTTCTTCTCAGTCCAGGAATTTAGAAGATAGCAAAAGGGTTGTTCATGGATGGTGTGTATGTGTGTGGATTTCAGAGAGCTGTGAAGACCATTGTTTTATAATCTCAATTCTTTTTTTTTTTTCTTTTTTTACTTTTTGGCTCAGGCAACTGACAAGCTTAATCTCTGACCCTGTTTGAGTTCCATGATTTCTGACAATTTCCTTAGACAGTTTTATTAGCTAAGCAAGATTATAGTTGCAAGTTCTGTTTTGAACAGTACTACTTCTACGACATACATACAGGATGTTAGCGCACTCCTGCTATGATTTCAGTAAAGGAATAATCAGAACAATTCACTTGGTGATGTATGCTGGTTTTGTGATGCTTGCCCAGTATCACGACATCCTTTTTAGGAGGCTGATTTTGATTCAGACATCCAAATCAACTAAAATGCTTCCTCAGCAGATTTATTTAAGGCAAGTTAAGGGGCACTTTTTAAGAATAAAAGGCAACTGAAATATAGAAACTGATGCTTTCTGTAAATCACTATATGAACTCTTTGTTGGATGGATGTTTTAATTGTTTTAAGTAATGGTCATTTAATTTGTTTAAATCATAAAAGCATATTTATCAAAGAAATTTAACATATTTTTAAGTGAAATTCCACTTCTGTGGAACTCATGGAGGTAAGTAATCTTGATTTGGTAATATCGAACCTTATTTTTATGTGCAATAATAAAACATACAAACACATTTTTCCTCTAGAGCAATGGTATCTTTACTTACGTTTCTGTTTAGATTTTCTTTTTTGCACTAAATTATATATTATGAATACACACAGATCTATTTCATGCTTTTTAACAGAACACAGAGTGCCATATTATAAATTTTGCATAATTCATGTATCTGTTTTTCTATTGAAAAACATTAGGCTGTCCCAAATTTTTCACTGTAAGATCAGGGCTGCTAAGAACACCTTCAGATATTGTGTTCTTAGAGAAATTTTCATAGTATATTTTTATTTTTTTATTTTTTTTCATAGTATATTTTTAAAGAGGCATAGTTTCCAGAATGAAGGCTTACATATTTTACATTGTTAAAAATATATTGATATTCCTCTAACATTTTTAACTGTCTGTAGGTGTTTCTGCTTAAGTGTTCCCTAAAGGTTTGTATTTGTAACCCTACCTATGAGCAAACACATTGCATCTCATTGTGGATGTATCTGTAATACCTTGTTAGCACTTGCTAATTTTCTTTTAAAGTAAAGTAGAAGCTCAGATAGTTCATGAGCTGACAGTGTCAAGCTTAAATTAAACAACTTTTAAAGTTTTTTATCCTATTATTAAAGTAACTTTTCATTTATAGCAAGTTATACTGCTTTTCCATTTCAATAGTGAGATAATTTTTAAATAAATTTAAATTTTTAACAGAAAGTAATGTAAAGAATTGATAACTAGGTGTAAAGTTTTAAACTATAACTATTAATATAAAGGCAAAAAGAATTCTGCATTATTCTAGAGGTAGCAATTGTAGAAAACAGCAATTATTCCCAGAATTGCTTTTTAGTGGTTATGCAAGATAATGTCCTTATTCTTAGGAATAGACAATAAAGTATTTAGGGATAAAAGACCATGATGTAGTCAATCAACTTTTTTTCAAATGGTTCAGAAAAATATATTTATATATACATATTTACATAATTGTAAAAGGGAATACATAGGAAGGGAAAGAGTGCAAATGGAGCAGTATTTTTACAATAAAATAATGAAAGGGTATGTGGATATTATTTGAATTATTCTGGCTATTATATATTGAATAATATTGATTTTTGTGTGTTGATTTTACATTCTAATGCCTTGATGAATTCTTTATTAAATTAATTTTGTCATTGATTCTTAAGGCTAACTGAGAATATTATTATATCATCTTTAAATAGAGATATTTTATTTTTTCTTTACCAATTCTTATGTCTTTCATTATTTTCTTTTGTTCATTTGCTCTGGCTAATAATTTCAGAACAATGTTCAGTAATACCAGAGATAATGATGTCTTTGCCTGTTCCTGACCATAGTGGAAATGTCTCTAGTGTGTCTTCATAAGTAGGAAATTCTTTTGCCCTTGCACATTATCATGTTGGCAGAGGGCTTTGAGAGTTTTATTTGCTTGTTTGTTTGTTTATTTTAAAGTCTGATTGTTTTAACACAATGTTTAACACAATGTCTTGGAATTGATTGTTCTAATTCAGTTTTTCCTGGATCCTTTCAATGTGTAGCTTTTATTTGTTTTTGTTTATTTTCTGAAAAAAAAATGTCCTTGGTTATAGTTTTAAAATATATTTAAATATTATTATTTTTCATTGTTTTGATTGTTTTCCTTGGACTGCAATTAGGTGTATGTTTTGTCTTTTTGGCCTGTGGTCATATCAGACAATTGCTCTGAGACCCTTTTTATATCTCTGTGTCATTTTTATTCTTTGCATAGGTTTCCTCTTTTTCTTAGTTCCTTTTATTAGATTTTCAACTAATTTTCCCATTATTCTTTCTTGAATACATTATGATTTCAACATCCATTCTAATTTGACCTTATATGATTTTTTCCTGTTTTCCTAGAATTCTTTCACCTCTAATTTTATTTATTCCTATTTTTCTCCACTCCTCCTTTTATTTTTATATTTTTTGTTTTTTATATTTGTAATTATTCATTTGAGAACATGTAGTTGTTTTTAGTGTTTTATTACAGTATTGCTCATATTCTTTTGGTAGAATTTTCATTAGCTGAAATTATTTGTTTCAAATTTTCATAGTTTTTTTTTTTTAATATAACTTTGTCTGGCTACAGGCTGTGTTTTTCTCTTTGTATTTAATTCACAGACTGAATTTCCAGCATTAGACTGCATGCTTTTCTTAGTTCTTTCCTGTTCCATGCAGTTTCTTTTATGAATGATGATATATGGTTGTTGCATGCTATTTCTTTTATTTCTATGGAACCCTAACTATTCCTCTTATTTTCTTCTTTCTCATACTGCCACACCTTTAAGGGGTACCTCCTTTTATATCTAATTCTCACTCAGAAATGGTGCTTCTCTGAGGCTGTCACTTCCAGTCCTGCTCAGTTTCAGATCCCTTGCTTGTAGCTTGTGATATGAATTAACTAAGTTCCAACATGTGTTTCAAGGGGTCATTTCGGCTGTGTCTGTGTCTGTGTAATGTTTCCATCCTACTTTACATTTTTTCCCTAGAACTTCCTAAGCATCTTCCCTGCTCTCCATAACTCAGGTGTGTGGCAGCAGGTGGCAGGTGCTCTGTTAGAATTGAGCTTATTTTTTTTATTTATAGGTAATTTGAAGGTCTTGGTGTTCTGTGTCATGAGGCTAAGGCTTGTATTAGGTGTGATTTTATTTCCTATCCTTGTTGACTTTATTTTTAGGAAAGGTTTTGTTGGAAGACCTAATAAAATATCCTAAAAAAAGAGAAAGGAATTGTCCATACATGCATAATTACAGTACATACATCCCTTTAATGAGCACTTATTAAACATCACTAGATATCAGGCAATAGGCCAGGGCTGCAAAGATATTAGAACACAGCTTCACAACATGAATGTATTTGCAGGAAGACACACAAATGCATAGTAATTACAGCAGAGTGATATTCAGGAAAGCACAGAGCACAGAGGAAAAGGCACCTATCATTCTGACAACCTCAGGGTAAGTTTTGTAGTGCTTATTTGTGAGCTGTGTTTTGAGAAATAAGTAGTACGTTGCTAGGTAACAAGAAGTAGGTAACAATATTCCCAGCAGAGTGCTGGGAAAGTCTTGTGCGTTTCATTCATCATCTAGTAATAATAGCAGGTGAGATGTGAATGTTTATCACAAACAGAATTATGAAGAACATGGCTAAGATAAAAAATGAAGAAGGAAAAGGACATTGCTCAATTATTTCTTTAAAAATATTACTACTGAAAACAAGGATGATAGTTTAGAAGAATGCAAGACTGAAGTGAGGAAATTTAGGGAGCTATTAAAAGTTTCCAGGAATAGATATTGAAGGTCATATCTGAGGCACTGTTAACAGGAGGCTATGGATTAGAAAGAGATTATGACAGAATTTATTGGACCTAGTGGATGATTAGATATGGAGGATAAAGAGAAATGAACAAAGACAGTTTGACTTGGGTGCCTAGAAAGAGATTTACAATGTAGGAATTCAAATTCCTAGATTTCACCTATTTCATGTTATCTTTATACAAAATTAAGTTTCATGTCCAAATATTTGTAGATAGTTTTACTGCCTTTTGGTCACTGATTATTTTCTCATATTAGATTATGTGTGTGTGTGTGTGTGTGTGTGTGTGTGTGTGTGTGTGTGTGTGTTTTAGGAGAAATGGGAATACCAATGTGTCGCCATCATTGGTTTATCAGTATTCAATTTTATATGCCCACTAATTCCAATTTTTCTTTCCAATTTAAGAGCTCCATGTGATTTCTCTTTTGATATCACCTATTTTGAGTGGCTTTATACTTAGAAATAAAATTGATATACTAAGCTAGATTGCATATGGCTTAGAATAAATATACTTAGAGTTACTATTAATATAATGATGCTATTAAAATGCAAAGATAATATAAAAGCTAAGCTAAATTTTTCAGATATCCATGAATTCACTGTAAAAATGAATCTATTTAGATCAGATGTTTGCATTTGTTCATTCTTTCCATAAGCCTATATTCAGTTCAGTTCTATCATCACCCCTTTATTTATTGGCTGTGTCTCAGACTAACTACTAAGTCCTAGAAATACAAAATTAGACCAAGGCCTTCTCACCAAATCTCACAGCCAACATTAATGAATGCCTTCTACCGATCTGATGCTACGTTAGGTGGTATGAGGCCACAGATGAGTTGGAAGTCTAGTAAGTAAAATGGACAAGTTAAAAAAATACCATAGGTATAACCACAAGGTATATTTAAAAAAAATTAATACTCAAAAGAAAGGGTTCTGCTTATATTTAAGTCTTTATATAGTATCTCATAGGATTCCTCTCATTTTCTTTGTTATGAATAATAAGATAGTTTAACATCTTAATATTATTTCAATAATATATATATTTTACCATAATATAAATCTTAAAACTGCTTCTTTTTTTTTTGCACTCTTAAGAGATGATTTAATTGTTAATCTGTTATTGTTAAGCTCCCCAAGTCCAAAGTTTAGTAAAATATTTTCTGTAATTCCATATATAGTAAATGCTCATCTGAGAATTTCTGTTTTTGAAAATCTTTTTAAATACTAAAGTTCTAGAATTCTTGAGAATCTCTTTTTTTTTAATTCTAAAGGAATAAATTCCTTGCTGTTCGAAAGGGAGAAAAATGTAATTCTTTAAAAATAATGTTGTAAAAATATCCAGTTGATGAATTCCTGATGAATTTTTGGGTTAAATTTATAGCAATACTATTAATGTTTTACCTTCAAAAATTGATTCTTTAATTTTTAAAACATCAAATGGAAATAGACATTGTGAATAGTAAATCCTGTAAAGTCAAATCTTTTTTCTTCTTTTTAAAAAATTTGATGTTATGCAGTGTTACAGTAATTGGTGTATTTTTCAGCAAAAAGGAAAAAAAATAGGAGCGGGGAGTAAGCTCATTCATCATAAGTGTGAGTGAATTTTGGGAAATTGTGAATGGCAAATTAACAAGGGCACAGGATGGAATTGTTAACTTCAAGTTTATCCTGATTTAAAGAGCAGAACAAGGGAAATAACAATGCAAAAATATCACTGAAAAGAATGAAAGATGTTACAAGAAGCCAGCTGCCTGTTTCATTAGAAAAGATTAGAAATTTTGAAAACAGAAGAATGGGAGTTTAAATAAAGTTCATATTGTATATGAGAATATATGTTTAAATCTTCTCATTGGGAAATTAAGCTTATACCCTTAGGTTCAGAATTGCCTTCTTTATGAAATTATAATTTAGTATTATGTGCTATAATACACACACACACACACACACACACACACACGTGTGTGTGTGTGTGCATGTATATATATATATATATATATATAGCTATATATATATATATATAGCACTGAAATATATATAGCATCTATCTGCCTAGGAAACTAGAAAGGATTTACAGACTTAGGGAGGTGAGCCCTATATGAATGAGAAGGAGGGTTAAGATGGTATAAACAAACAAACAACTCTGGTTTTCTGAGGCCGAGAAAACAATGTTCCCTGTTCCTTGAGGGATTCCTTAATGAGAGATACTGGGTTTAAAAACAATAACAACAAAAACTTAGTTGTAAGATTTAAACATTTTTGCCAAGGAATACTATTACTTTTCAAGTCTTTGGATACAGGATGAGAACTGTATATTTTATGGAACTTTTACTAAGCAGTCCTTTTTCGTTTCTTGGCATGCTGCCTACCTCACAATTCTATTAATATCCATCAGATACCCGAACTTGGAGGAAGATGAAGTTTATACATAACAACCACTCTCACCTAATGTGGTCAGAGTACCTTCCTCAATTTTAGAAAGAGAGATAAAGCAAGTCTGTGCAGATTGTGAATGTATTTTGGTTTGTTAATTGCTACAAGTTACATTGCAGAAACATGTAAATGCTTTAAAATTTAGAAGCTTTTCAAATTACCTTATTTACAAATTAAAATTTAAATTTCACTCATTTGGCTTTCTACTTAGATGTGTTATCTCTTTTAATCCTTTCACCATTTCTCTGGATAAGCAGGATCCTGAATTTTATGATGTGGAAACTAAAGCTTAGAGATTTTAGTAACTTTACCAAAATTATAAGGTAAAGTACCGTGAAGCCAAAATTAGAATACAGGCTTGCCTGAATACAAAATAAGGCTATCTGGACTGTATCATTCTTCCAACCTCTGACTATTTTTAATCCTTTTTCACAGAAATTATTATGGAGAAAAAATTGGCATCTATTTTGTCTTTCTCGGATTTTATACAGAAATGCTGTTGTTTGCAGCTATAGTTGGCTTGGCTTGTTTCATTTACGGCTTTTTGTCCATGCGTGACAGCACAAGCAGGTAAGTGCAACTGAGTGGCCTAGGTAGAGAAAACATCTTGATCTTATGCTAACTGAGGCTGGTGGTGTTATTTTCCTGGCGTGTGTTGCAGAATGTTTCTGTAGGGTAGCAGATAATTGATATTTCTGAACGACCCAAGCAGCTGCCCCTCACCTGGTGCTTTAAGGAGAATCTGTTTTGAATGATTAGTTCTAAAGATCGTGTTCCTCAAAGCATGACTTGACCTACTACAAAAATTGCTGCTTCATTACCCCTTCTGCCATATGTGAGAAACTGTATAAACAGTTGTTCTGATAAAAACAGCTTTAGACTTTCACCCAAATACTCTCGAAATAACTTTGCTGTTCCCTCTGCAGCACTGAAATCTGTGACCCTGACATTGGAGGTCAGATTATTATGTGCCCACTCTGTGACGTAGTGTGTGATTATTGGAGACTAAATTCTACGTGTTTGGCTTCAAAGGTATGTATGTGTTTTGGTATGTTGAAGAGACTTGTAAGTGTGGTCCTTCTACATTGCATTTGAAACTATGTTTTCTTTTTGTTTTTAAAGGTCTCCCATTTATTTGATAATGAGTCAACAGTGTTCTTTGCAATTTTCATGGGAATTTGGGGTGAGTAAATAGTCCTATAAAAACAGCTTTGTCCATGTTGTGTTATATGGCTCATCTGTATAAACATATACAGAAGGCATACCTTAAATACCAGGGGTGATTTTAGGTCTTTGCCTCTTTGCTAGTGTCAGTACACATAGTCTACTTCAGTGTTCTTCAGTCCTTGGCCCTTGATCTAGAAAAGGCCTCTATTAACCATTTGCTTATTTCCCTAAGAGACAACATGATTTTTGAAACTTCATATGTTTTCAGCACACATTTTCTCCTAGCACTACGGTGAAAAACAGACTCAATATGTAGTTAATTCAGGAGAGAATGAACATAAATACTTGGTGGCTGGAGGCTATTGAGTCATGGATACAAAATGGAACAGGAATCAGAATAAATTATCGAGGGCTAATAAATTTTGAATCTACGTTTCCTGTGGCTAATTCCAGCTTCCAGTTCCAGTTGATAAAATCTTCCATGTAAAGTGGAATTGCCCTTACTTTTGGAAATGTTCCACTGTTTCACTTTTTTCATTTCACATGGAGAGTAGAAGTGTTGCGAAGTTGCTCCTACTGTCAGTAAGGACAGTATTTTCTGTAAGAGTGACTTAGCAAGAACAGGTCTAAAGACTTCTAAAACATATCCCAAAATTCAGGGGACTCTGGGAAAAATAGACTTTTTTCTTCCCAGTTAAATATAAAAAGTCTTTAACAAATACAAATATGTGCATTTAAAAACTAGCCAAGTGACATGGGTAGCTTGATCCACGCAAAAAGACAACAGAATTTTTGGTGTGCATATGAGGCAGAGGGTTTCTGTCACTTCTACTTGGCTGCTGTTATCCAAAGAGAACAGCTTAGATTCAAAGAGAACAGGATAGAGAAATCTTACTAATAATTCTCTAGCAACCCCAGGTTGGGTAAATTGGTGCATGGACCTCTGTTCCTCATTTGGCTGTCAAATCCTGCCTCATCATTAATTGGAATCAGGAGTGAGTGATAGGTGCACAAATAAAAACAAACATAGTCGTTTTCAGTTGTTTCCATTGAGAGAGATTATACACCAACCACTACCTTGTATTTCATCACAAATAGAGGAGCAGCCATTTGTGTGGAACACCCAGCAACACTGTGGTTTGAAGAGGTCCTCTCATCAGTTTGTTCTTTCGGAAAAGTTTATTATAGCCGTGAATTGATTTAGCTTTGGTTTTGAGGATCTTGGCCAAATTCTATGAAAACACAACTTCAGGGATCTTTGGTTAGTACAAATACTAATAAACAATTGAGTTGCATCAAAGGATGAGTTGGCAGAGTAGGTATGAAGGGAAAACATTCCAGATTAAAGGGACAACACTTGTCCAAGGGATTGAGGCCTAAAAATAATGTGCCCTATGCTTTGTACTGGACGATGAGAAATGTTCCTTTCTTTTTTTTTTTAAACTTGTTGGCTTCTTTATAGTGAACATATATACCTATCATAGGAAATTCAAGCTGTGTATGGAAACTGAAAGAAAATTATGTTAAAATTATCAGGAATAAAATTTATTATTTTGGCCATCATTTTTCAGAATATTTTACTCTGTGTGTAGACATGTATATTCATGTAATTATATATAAATGGTATAATAATATACAAAGTTTTAAACTGATGTTTTTATTCAACAAATGGTAAATGATGGGACTCCTTCCATAGAAATGAATATGTGGATTGTGTGTGTGTGTGTGTGTGTGTGTGTGAGTGTGTATTTATGACTGAATGTAATTGTTTTTTATAAATTTCTCTCACTATCTAATATTCTCTATTGTTGGACATTTGGATCTTTTCCACTTTTTCCCTCCAGTTTTATTTAGCTATAAGTGACATATAACATTTTAGTAGCTTATTATGTACAATATGATTTGATATATATATGAATTACAAAATAATTTCTACAATAACTTCAGTTAACATCCATCCCCTCAAAGTTACAAATGTTTCCTTCTTGTGATGAGAACATTTAAGATCCACACTTAGTAACTTTCAAACATACAACACAGTATTTTTAATTATAGTCACCAGCTATACATTCCATTCACAGAAATTATTAATCTTATAACTAGACATTTGTACCTTTTGTTCACTTTGACCCCTCCACCCCCCTCTTCCCCAACCCTCCTTAACCATCAATCTGTACTCTGTTTCTGTGAGATGTATTTTTGTTTTTTGTTTAGATTACACATGTAAGTGAGACCACTTATATGTCTTTCTCTATGTGACTTATCTTTCTTGGCATAATACCCTCAAGGTCCATTCATGTCACAAATGGCAAGATTTTCTTCTTCTTATAACAGCTGAATAATATTGCATTATGTATATAAACTATATTTTCATTATCCATTCATCCATTGATGGACACTTAGGTTTTTGCCATAGCTCAACTATTGTAAATGCTGCCGTGAACATGGAAAGCGAGGGAAAGAGAGAGAGAGAATGAATGAGAATATGCTGTGGATTGGCTTTTATGTTTTTCTTCAGTTTCCCTAAGGTATAACTACTTGAATGATTTCAGTAAAAGACTGATTTTTCCAAAAAAAAAAAAAAAAATCTAGGTGTTAGTAAAAAGTTAAGTTTAAATATTACTTTGAATTATCTTAAGGAAGAGAGAGAGTAGTAATGAACTTGAAATAGTTTTTCTTGCATGGACTGCTACCTGGAAACTTTATATATGAGTTATTTCGATGTTATTACATAGTTGTGCCAACATCAATAATTTTACAGTTTTATCATCAAACAATAGTGACAGGAGCATCATGCAACCAAATTAATATTTAAAAGTAGGAGAAAAACTCAGTTATTTTCTCACTTTATTTCTCCATCTCATGATTATATCGGTTTTTGTATATTTACTGGCCTATAGTCACGTTGTTTTTGGAGTTTTGGAAACAGCGACAAGCCCGGCTGGAGTATGAGTGGGACCTGGTGGACTTTGAAGAGGAGCAGCAGCAGCTCCAGCTGAGACCTGAATTTGAAGCAATGTGTAAACACAGGAAAATGAACCCAGTGACTAAGGTAATTAGGACACTGAGATGAGCAGCCCAGTAACACATCGTAGGTTACCTCTCAAATACCAATGAATATTTTAATTTCCATTCAAGATATTATTTTCAACATAGAAATCATGTAAACTTGTTTACTTTTTCCATTATATATTTCAAACACATAAAACAGTAGATAGAAAATTATAATGAACACCAGAATGGACCCATCATCCAGCTTCAATTAATACTAATTTATGGACAATCTCTTCATTTATACACCTACTCTTCCCTGACAGTAGTTTATTTTGAAGTAAATCCAAGACATCCTATCTGAAATACATCAGTTTAATACTAAGTGACATAAAAAGTTATGTGTATGCTTTGTATATAAATATGTATACATGAAAATGATACTAAGTTAATATGCAAACATTAAATTAGTATTGTATTCAGATAGTGGGCTTATGAGTGAATGATTGTTTTATTAGGCCAAATTTTATTCAAGGACTCCCTTTTAATTGATTATAATGGGAAGATCATTGCACTGCTGTCTGGGGGTGAAAGTCTATATTTTGGATCCTTAGCTGGCAAACTAACTATATGTTGTTGATTGAGTGATTTGACTTCTTGGTCTCATTTTTTTTGCATGTGAAAATGGAAGATACTTTGCCATCAAACACCAGACTCTTGGCTGCATATTCTTAGGGTTCCTACCTTTCCATAATTTTTAATTACTGTGCTACCAGATACTATTAAAGGGAAAATAGAATACATCTCCAAACAATCTCTTTAGTACAATTCCTATTCTGTTCAGGACACCATTCCTGCAGTGTAATACTCAAAATTCTTTACACAGTTTAGGCATTCATGTAACATTTATTAAATTGCAATGAAACATTACAAAAAATCCAATAAATGAATAGAGGGGAAAAAACACCTGAGAAAATACATTAACAACTGGGTGGCAGTTTAAAATTAAGACAATGTTTTAAAAGAGATATTGTCTAAATGATGACATGATATGTATCTATTCATATTTCATGGGACAGAATAGAAAATAAAAGCAAGCCTATTGGCTTTGCCAAAAATTATTGACATAAAAACTAGATGTACTGAATACAACTATTTTTGAAACCAGTTGAAAAATAATAGGTATTGGTTCACTGTGAATCATCCACTTAGCTTGCATAGTTTTGAGATCGAGTTATTTTTTCTTTTACTGACTTGCAGTGCTTCATCAGTGGTTAAGTACAATCAGAACTCTTGCATTTGAGTCTATACTAGGAATGCACAAATGATATGTGCACACACACATACACACACCAATATGCATGCACACATACACAAATGTACATAATCACAGATGCACACATCCTGGGGTTCAATAGAGCTCTCAGACAGCCTACTCTTCCTGTTCAGTTTCCATTCAGTCTCTCCTGAAAATCCACAAGATGCAAAACCTTATATTTTAGGTAGAATTATGATTTTGATTTCTGCTCATACCTATTTTTTACTGTATGGCAGTATTCTTTTGGGTAACATCTGTCTCCTTTATGTAGCTAAGAATGGCAGCTTATAACATTAATATCTTCTAATGACTTAAAAAGCATGAAAATGGAAATTGTCTGGGTTTCTGAACTCTATGGAAGAACACAATTAACCCTACAAATATAAAGAAAACACCCTATCTGTGATATCATGCAGAGCAATGCAATTCAACTCAATTCAAGTGAATTGAATTAGAATGAAACTAACATGTCCAGTTGTGCAGCTGCCATTCTTGACTTGGTTTACTAGCTACCAGGCACGAATACCACTCTAATTCAATACTCAGGAAACAGCATGTACGCATGATGTCTCATATCATGTAAAATATGTCACCTCAGAGCCTGGAAGGTTCCTACTGAAAAGGAAGGCACCATTGCTAGGACGTAGCTTTCCATGAACTGTCCTGGGTCCTTTGCGGAGGTTTCTGCTTTAACCGGGCATTGTGATTTTGACTACTGCTCGGAGTTTCAATGTTGAGGGCAGATTTTGAGTTTTGCTGTGATTTCTTCACAATTACAGGAAATGGAACCTTATATGCCTCTGTATCGTCGTATTCCATGGTACTTTGTCTCAGGAGCCACAGTGACATTATGGGTGAGCATTGTTTTATCTCAACAGTTGTATCTGAAATGGCTCTTGAGTCCCCTCCCTTCCCCTCCACAGTCTTTTAATCTTGAATAGAGCTCTTATATGAAATAGACTATAATTCACAGGGATGTGCCATAATTAAACCTTGAAAAAAAATAGCTGGGGGACAGGGAGAGGAGGAGTTTTATCTTAGAGCCTGATCCTCCCCCTCTGCAAACTCTTCATTAATTAAGTGATAACTTGAAACCACACCAGTGGAACAAACCTTTTGATTGCAGATTATTTGGCTAGTTTTTTAAAAATCATTTATTGTTAGCTCCACTTAAAGTATCTCAACAAAATGAAAAGAAAAGCCCTCATACTAGTAAAGTTCATTCTCTTGCTGAGATAAGTAAGAAAATGTTACTTCTTCTACTTGATGAATTTAATTATATCCCATTGTGAGGGAGTCAGGTTTTCTCCATGCCTTTTAACTAATAGATTCCTCTATCACCATAATCTATTGTAGTTCCTGCCCTCCCTTTTCCAAATTTGTGCCATCTCGTTGTTAGACTTTAACTTTAGGGAAAGAGGTAATGTTACCCTCTGAGAGTTTAGCATGTTGAAGTCTAAAAAATTAGCCATTTGTAGACCATAGTTTAACCTCACCAATTTATATTGTCCTATAATTTCTTACCTTTAATATTTCTTGTTAGAGGTACTGATTTTTCTATATTAAATATGTGTTTTCTTAGATCATATAACAGTCATTGAGGAGAAAGGATAGAATAAAGGAGGCAGTAATCAATTCGGGATGCTCCTTGAGAAATATGCTGGAGTGTGGTCCCAGAAATACTTTTTCTTTTGTAGTCTTCATCCAATTTGATGCAGTTTCTCAGCTTTCAGAATAAATTCCCCAATCATTGGTATAAAGCCATCCTTAGATCTTTGTGTTTTGCAATATGGGAAATGTATAAAATTTATAGCAACTATATACAAATATAAACTATCAGGCAAATCAGTCCACTTATGGCAACATTCTGAGTGGAAATGAAATACAATCTTTAAATGCATTTTTCTTGGAAAAGTAAGTAATCTTCACACTATGTGTTTAACTATAATCTAGAGCAGAAGTTGACAAACATTTTCTGTAAAGGGACCAGATATATTTTAGGCTTTGTGGGCCACAAATAGTCTCCGGCACATGATTGTCTTTATTTTTCATTACAACCTTTAAGAATGCAAAAAACATTCTTAACTCAAGGGCGGTACCAGAACAGGTATGGCCATGGGCAGGATGTGGCCTTCTGGCTGGTTTTCTTAACTCTTGCTCTAGGATGGGCCTAGAGCAATGGTTCTCAACCTGTGGGTCACGACCCCTTTTAGAGTGGAACGACCCTTTCACTGGGGTCGCCTAAGACCATCGGAAAACACGTATTTCCCATGGTCTTAGGAACTGAGACACCGCTCCTCTATCTGCCTCCAGGTGGGTCCACCCACATGCAGATACGCCCACATACGGGTACCCGACGTGATGACATCATCGCGCCAACCCCGTCACAGACACCTGGTACAAATACAGGTGCATGTGACAGGGTTGGCGCCATAATGTACTTATGTGGACCAGTCACACGTGTAGAGAACAGCTACTCTGTTGAAAGCAGCTACACCATGTTTCAAGACAAAACTTCATTTATTTGTAATTAGAAATAAATATTTCACAATATAAAATTACATATTGTTTTTGTGCTTTAATTATGTTCAATTTGTAGCAATGAAAATACATCCTGCATATCATATATTACATGACGATTCATAACAGGAGCAAAATGACAGTTATGAAGTAGCAACGAAAATAATTTTATCGGGGTCACCACAACATGAGGAGCTGTGTTACAGGGTGGTGGCATTAGGAAGGTTGAGAACCACTGGCCTAGAGGATGGGCTATGAGCACTTTCTTTTTTTTTTTTTTTTGCTTTTTGGTATGTGGGCAGCTCCCCGACTGGGAATCGAACCCAGGTCACAGCGCTGACAGCGCCAGTGCCGAAGCCCCAAGCCGCTTCACCATCAGGGAGCTCCCTGAGCACTTTTCTATTTTAAACTCACCCAGTGCGGCCCTGTGCCTTAACCCTTTTTATTTACTGGTGTTCTCTTCCTGCCATGTGTGGTGAAAGAGACTGATGTGGTTGGCTTTTCAGAGCTGCTAAAGGCAATGAGGTGATGAGAACAGTATGTCCCAGACATGTGTGCAGCACAAGCTACGGAGACCAGAGTGACCGAGTCTGTGTTTCCCTTCCCCAGATGGCTCTGGTCATCGCGTGTATGGTGGCTGTGATTGTTTACCGCCTGTCAGTCTTTGCTACATTTGCCAGCTTCATGGAAAGTGAAGCATCCTTAAAGCATGTCAAAAGTGTCCTCACTCCTCAGATAACCACATCCCTCACTGGATCGTGCTTGAACTTTATTGTCATCTTGATTTTGAATTTCTTTTATGAAAGGATATCGGCCTGGATCACGAAAATGGGTAAGCTGGCCAAATCTGAGTGTGATTCTGAAAAAGCATTCCTACCAGTGCTGTACGCATACACCCATTTTGGATCATCCCCCAGGGAGTTGGTTTTTTAAAGGCACATTTTAAAGTAATTTTGCTCTATAGGTAAGCCCACTGCCTGGTACTTCAGAATCCCCTAGCTACATTCAGGCCTAGTGGAAGCAGGACGAAGGTCTAAAAAGAATTAGGACTCTAGGTCTTTCAGAATGTTCTTTTCTTCTCCTTTGATGGGGTTGGTGGAATCCTAAGTAAAATCCTCACTTTTTGCAAAGCACGGATACTTTTTATTTCATGTGTATGATTTTTACAAGGTATTTGGTTTTGAAAACCATCATGAGAAAAAAAAAGAACAATTAGCTTCTCCTGAATAAACCTGAAATATAGTGGTTCTCCTTTTAGTTGCCATGTCTGGAAACCTGGACTGTGTTCTTTTAAACTATTACATGTTCTCCTTCAGCCCCGAGGGAAGGTGAGGGGGTCACAGATGAAGTGGGAGGTTCTGCTGGGGAGAGGAGCACACACAGCACGGTCGCTCCTGGTCTTACCCCTAGCGAGTCGGGAATAGATGGAGACTCAACTCAAGGCCTCTGCTTCTCTCTGAGTGCGCTCTCCGGAGCTCCTGCTCTGAATGCATGCAGTGACATCATGCCCAGTGTGACCACAGCGAGCATACCTTATCCTCCACTGTGCAGTTCTCTTCTCTCAAGTTCATGTCTTTTTTTCTGCTAGCAATGGGAAAAAAAAGATTAGAGTATGTAACACCTAAAAGTGAAGTGCTTAGAAAACAAGAAGGTGCAGCTTTCTTCAATGAAAAAAAATCACTTGTATTCACTTGAGAGATTTTGTGGGAATGCAACTAAATTTCACAAAATGGAGGTGTTATCTGTGTTTTTAGCATCATATGTGTTACTATTTCAGGATCGCTGATGATGTCATGGATTTTGTTGGGTCAGCTCATGCTATTAGATCAGCAGCTCAGAAAAACATTCTCCTTTACTCCTTCATGCCTCCTGATGTTTTACTGTGGTGTGAAGAGAAGCTAATAGTTTCTTATCTGTGGAATTCATTACATAATAGATCATGATAAAGAGAGGGAAAATGTGTACTATTACTGTCACCGTTTGCATAACATGGTTTTCAGATTTTAAAAAGCCATTTAATTCATGAGAGGAAACCACAATTTGGTTTGGAAATCATCCTCTACCCTTGACATGAGTTTACTTTGTTTACAGCTGATTGATAACAGATGAGGGGGTGGAGGGGCAGGGAGATACCTGATGTGTTTATAGGATGTCTCGTATTTTGTGAGGAAGAGCGTAAGGCTCTTCAGTCTGACGTGAGCGTGAATTTTATATTCTGACTGTGTGCCTCCAGGTAAGTATTTTACCCCTCTAAATACTTAGATGACTGCTTCCTATGCTTCTCCAGTGATGGGATTAATACAAACTCTCTAGTAGAAAGCCTAGCACAAATCTATAGTTAACTTAATATTGGTCTGTCCCAGAGTGGGAAGCATTTCAACAGTCTCTCAGAATAATACGACTAAAATCAATTTGTCCCAGGGCTTACAAAATGTAAGGAGAGATAAGTGCATTATTGAATCTTGGTGTTTTTTTACTTACCAGAAATTCCTCGAACTTACCAAGAGTATGAAAGCAGTCTGACCTTGAAAATGTTCCTGTTTCAGTTTGTAAATTTTTACTCATCGTGCTTCTACGTAGCTTTCTTTAAAGGGAAGTTTGTGGGCTATCCCGGAAAATACACATATATGTTCAATGTGTGGAGAGGTGAAGAGGTAAGAGTTCTCTTAAGAGGTAAGGTTTGTGGTTCCAGTAACTCAGTGTTAAATAAACACCTTTTGTGTGTGTGTCCAGCACTAACTCAGTCTAAGACGTTCACCCTGACCACAGAGAATATTGGTCTTACAATCCTATCATCTGATAGATTTTTTAGTTCCTTCTGGGCAAAAAGTTATATTGTGCTTCTCATTTGGTACTAAAATATGAGCTGTGAAATGCAATAAGTAAGTTCTATATTCCAGAAGGCTTCCTGCAAAGGATAAGTGATAACTTTCTGGAGCTGTAGCAAAAAGAGCTCTACTGTGGGTAAGAGGCCAGATTAGTGGTTTTAAAACCTGGCTCTGCATCCAAATCACGTGGAGGAATTAACAACTTCCAGAAATCTGTTAGTAACACGTTCCACCGATGAATCTAATGCAGCTAGCCTGGCACTGACCTGGAGACATGCTTGGAACTATTGAGATAAAGATCCCTTTATGTCCCTTTAACAACCATTCCAAACCAAATCTTCAGATTCTGATCTGAACTGGGGTTTCTTTTGTTGCAAAAGTCCTACCTCTCATCATTCACTTTTTTTTTTTTTTTTTTTTTTTTTTTTTTTTTTTTTTTTTTTTTTTTTTTTTTTTTTTTTTTTTTTTTTTTTTTTGTTCTCTTCTGTGCTTGCTTCTGAGTAGTGTGATCCTGGAGGATGTCTAATAGAATTGACAACCCAGATGACAATCATAATGACTGGGAAACAGATCTTCGGAAATATTAAAGAAGCCATTTACCCGTATGTATGACTTAACAACTTTTTGCTTGATTTAAGTAACTATGAGAGGTTTTTCTCTGGAAGAAGATGGAATTCTTTGATTGTCATGGTGCCCTTGTTAGCAAATGTTGAAGTCAACAAAAAGCTTCACTTTTAATCAACAATCAAGAGTGCATTAAGGTGATACAGGCTTTTAAATATGCATCTCTGTTGCTTGAGTGAAGTTGAAGGAAAAGTAATTAATTATTCCAGATCCCACTGGGAAATATAAATGTTGTATCATCTGTGTATTTTCTGTGTGTTGCATATTATTTCTCAAGATAACAAAAAACTAAACGCTGCAAAAGCGTTCATTTTTCATGGACACATCATGACAAAAATTGGTCGTGAATGAAATGCTGGTATGTGAGGGGATTGCTCTCTCTTCCAAAAGCATAGCAATAATGAATACAGTATGAAAAGAAAACCAAAATGACAGTTGTGATCTCAGATATAAGATGAAAATTCCCATGGATGAACAGAGAAAGAATCATAAGTCTGTCTGTTTTCATGTGGGGCTCAAAGTGAGGAAATGACACCTTCAGTATTAAGTGGGCTAAACGTGTTTCATTTAAGACAGGTGACTGGCCAGTTTAACTGTATTTGAAGCCAGAGACTGGTATTGTTTTGGTTATTCATAAAAAGAGGTTGAAAACACCCTGCCCCTCTGCTCCCATTTGTATCCCCACCTGCCACAGTTTCATAGCGTTCTTGGGTACTATTTAATATGCCGAGAATGGAAGAACATAGTCTTATCCTTTCACATAGTATTTAATACACCAGAGAAATACTCCAAGTGGTTATTTTTAAGTCCTAGCTCTAGACTGAGAGCCTGGATGGTGGTAACCCCTAAGCTAAACACAAGAGGGAGAATCAGTATGCAAACAGAGGGAAGAGACAGAGACAGGGAAGTACAAGAAAAAAGAAATGAGTAAAATTAAGCCTACAAACCAATATTCCAGAACCTTTGATGGAATTTAATGCTACCAAGGCTGCTAACAAAATCAAATTCTAGGAAATGAACTCACTCTAGCTAGAAGATTCTGGCAAAGCCTAAAAAACTTAAAAGGAGATGATATAATCACTTAAAAGGATCAGGAAATATTTTAAATTAAACAGATATAAATAGAACAAGAACAAATGACTATGAAAATGAATCAATTATACATAAATGAAAAATGGTACTTTAAATAAAGAGTACAGTAGATAGGACCAGTTACAGACTGGACACAATTGAAGAATGAATTAGTGAATTGGAAAATAGTACTGAGAAATTCCCACATTGTACAGTGCAACAGAGCGACAATGGGATTTTAAAAATTAAAGCGACAGGGGGCTATATTAATAGGCTTCCACATTAACCCACTAGTAGTTCCAGAAAAATAAAATTGAGTAAATAGTAGAGAAAAAAAAATTTGTTTAAATAGGTAATTGCTGTAAACTTTTCAAAAACGGCGAAAACCTGAGTTCTGGATATGAAAATGAATCTTGAGTATGAAGCCAGATAAATAAACTTAAAGTCACAGTCAGATCCATTATGATGAAACTACAGAACATCAGGGATAAAAAGACAATCTTAAAATCTTTCCAAAGAAAATGAAATGTATTCTACACTCTCAACAGATTTCTCACTAATAACAATTAGATGCAAAAGACAATTGAGTATTTTTAAGATTCTGAGTGAAAATCACTTTCATCTTACATTTCTAGAACCAATTTAACTATTGTATAAAGTGCAGGTGAAATTAAGGTATTTTAAACATAAAAGAACTGGAAGTTTACATTCATAGATCTGACCCTCATTGGAAGAATACCAAAAGATGGTCTTGAGCAAGAGAACACAAAATGCAAGGAACATTGGTCAGTATAGATATTGTTAGCTCCAGAAAAATGAAATACTTTGGTATAAATCTATAAAATATATGAGACTCATATGCTGAAAACTATAAATCTTGATAAAAATATTATTTTATTTGTATAAATGGAGAGAAACATGTTCATGGATTGGAAGACTCAACACAGTAAAGAAGCCAATTATCCCTCCAATTAATATATAGACTTGTTATTCCAATCATAATTCTCAGGTGTGTTTCCTTTTCAACATTCTTTTTCTCTTTGTATTTTAGTTTGGATATAAACAGTATACAAGTGTTCTTTTTCATCCACATTGGTGACAGTACTTATATATTACCTTATTTGTAAATTTTTGCCAATTTGGAGAATATAAATGATATCCCATTTTGGTCTTATTTTGTATTTCTCTGATTAATAACCTGAATAAGCATTTTTTTTTTTTTTTGCCATATGCGTTTCTTCTTTATTTAACTATTTTTCTACTTGTCTATCTTTTCCTAATTGATTTGTAAGAATGTTTTATAACTTAACGGTTACTGGGTTTTTGTTTGTTGGGTTGGTTATATGTATTGCAAATATTATATCCCAATGTATGTTTCTTTAAATTTTTTGTCTTTAGATTGCAGTTTCTCAATCTCAGCACTAATTGACATTTAGGTCAGATAATTCTTTGTCGTGGAGGCTCTTCATTGTAGAATATTTAGCGGCATCCTTGATCTCTCTGCGCACTAGATGCCAGTAGCCCACCTTCTCCCCAGTGTGACAATAAAAATGTCTCCAGATATTGCGAACGTATGCTTGTGGGATAAATCACTCTCAGTTGAGAACCACTGCTGTTGGGGAACAAAAGTACATACTTTTAATATATTTGAATTTATTAATATTTTCTTTCATGGGCTCACAGTTTCTGTCTTATTTAATAAATCCATCCCTACTTCAAGATCAAAAAGATATTCTCATATACTTTTTCATATTTTAAACATGTTAACATTATCTTTCTCTTTTAAATTCTTAATGTATATGGAAAATATACATTATTTCTATATTTGATATGAAGTTTAATTTTTTACACACTTATACACATATATGAGGGCTGTCTGGAAAAAAATCAGCCATAAGTGCCTCTATTTTTCCTATTACATGGCCAGATACTGTCCAGACACCCTTGCATATCATTGTTGCAACCATTTATTGAGAAGTTTCTCTTCCCTACTTTCCATGATCTATAATACCATTTATACCATACAGCTAGTGCAAGGTTATTACTAAGTCTTCATTCTGTCCCGTGATTTGTCTGTCACTGTACCAATACTATATTCTCTTAATAACAGCTTTGTAGTCTTGATACCTAGTGGGATACGTTTTACAAACTTATTCTTCATCTAGAGAAATATCTTGGCTACCCATGGTTTTTTGTCTTTCTGTATAAATTTTAGGAACATTTTGTCATATTTGACATGGAAAAATATTTAGTTTTTTTTATTAAAATTACACATGTTTCAATAAAATTGAATTCTAATTGTTTCAATAAAAACAACAGTCAATTTTATAATGCCAAGTCTTTTTATTCATGAACACTTATTTTGGATTTTAATGACTTTATATAAAGATTTAAACTTACAGATACAGGTCAAATAATTCTTTTGTCAAATCCAATTCTAAGTGATTTTAATTTTAGTTGCTATTATAAATGGCATCTTTTTAAAAATTAGGCTTTCTACCTGTGTTTTGTGGGTATATAGCAATGAAATACAGGATCTGACACAAATAACACCCTTTTTTTATGAGCTGGTAATCTATACCAAAATCATAAACATGTAATTCTATAACATAGCAATATCATAACTGCATTAACATAACTAATTAAAAATGGCATTACTTCTGCTGGACCCTTTATATTGATACTCTCTACTACTATTTCTAATGATTTTTATCTAACTTCATGTGGATTTTTGATGTAATCTAATTCATTATTGTTAGTAATCATAGATTTCTCCTTTATTTTCAATTATTTTGCCTTTTTTATTTTCATCTTAATGATCTGACTGAGGTCTTCAATAGAGTCTTAAATGAGATCATGTACACTCTTGATTCTTAAGAGAATGCTTGTACCTTTTCCCTATTAAGAATGATGTTTGCTCAGGATTTTGGTAGATGCTTTTGATCAAATTGAGGTAATTTCCTTCTTTTTCTGTCTTTCTGTCATAAATAAGTTTAGTAGGTGCTTGAAATTTGAGGGCTGTCCAGAAAAAAATGCAGCCATAAATGCTTCTATTTTTTATATTACATGGGTGAATACTTTCCAGACAGCCCTCGTGTATTGTCTATTTTTCTATAGCAATCGAAATGATTTTATATTTTGTTCCTTAAATCTGTTAATGTAATCTGTTATATTGATTGATTTTCTAGTGAAAACCCTTTTTGTTCCTTAAAATAATCCAACATTATTATGATACAGTATTTTTTATATAATATGGAGTTTAGTTAGGTATTACTTTGTTTAGGATTATTACATTTATTTTCATATATTAGATAAGCCCCTGCATCTCCTATGTTGTGAATTTTCTATTGTAACCAATTTCTCATTTCCTTGAGCATCTTCCTTAGTATCATGACAACATAAATGTCAATAAATTAAATAGAAGAAAACAGTCCTTTTGTTATACTCCCTCCATGTGCTCTTTAACAGAATGTCTCTGGGTAAACATATTTCCATGGGGAGAATCAGGGTTGCTGTATTTTCTTAATTACCTCAATGAAAACTTCTGACCTCAGTAAGTGTTGTGAAAAGAACAGTGGACTTTAATTTGGACTTCAGCTGTAGCCATGTCTCTGATAACCTTTGCTCTGTGATCTTAAGTCACCTCTCTTACTGCCAACTTCTAGATCTAATATTCTAATTCTGAACGACTCCCCCTTTTAAACTCTGTTTCATGTATTTACTTTTATTACTTCCAACAGCATGGTTCTGAACTGGTGGAGACGCAGAAAAGCTCGCACCAACTCTGAAAAGCTATACAGTCGATGGGAGCAAGATCATGACCTTGAAACTTTCGGATCTCTTGGGCTATTCTATGAATACTTAGAAACAGGTAATTTTCAGTCACTTATCTTAAAACATAGAGACAGGCTGAACAAAATAAGGTGTTTTTTTTTTTTCCATCTCTTAGTAGATCTTCCTGCCTTGCACATAGTTGGTGTTCAGTAAATCATTGGATGGTGGATGAGAAGATAGCTGGAGGGGATATAGGAAAGATTGGTTCAGTACTTACATTACCCACCAAATAGAATGCAGAATGAATTTTAGTTTCAAAACATCAGTCTTAGAGATATTTTTCCTATCAATTGAATGTTTATATTGCTGAACCAAATAAAGCAAGAATCACTTTTTAATACCTGCCTCAAATTAGCTGAAATAACTGTTACACTTTTCATTTGCCTCAGTGACAGCTCAGAGAGAGAGAATAAGTTGAAAAACATTTCCAGAGTCTGACATACTTTTAGTGTATGTCCATTATTCCAGGTTGAAAAGCAGAAGACTAAACTTAGTTATTCAAGGGAAACCCAAACTGCGTTCAAGAAATGTGTAAAACATTCTAAAGATTGAACAGAAAAAAGATCTTGAGGTATAATTTTATGAGAGAGAATGATGGGGACTGCTTGTACAGTCTACTCAGAGCATTTCCTTCTGCTTCTCGGGTGGAATTGAGGACAATTTTTCAACTTATTCTTAAGGCCCATAAAATCACAGTGGAATGCGACCTGATTGTTAATGATTGTCCACTGTCATACATACCTATCGTACCTGGATTAAAATTTAGAACAAATGTCAATAGGTAAATTTAGGACAAATAGAAGTTTATTTTGTACAGCTGTCTGTAAAATTAGGTAGTCCTTGCTTTATGGGGTGATAAGGCTGTAATTTTTAATTAATTGTATAAGTTCCAAATAAATTTGTATATAAATTCATCAGAGATTATCACTGAAATTACAAGATGAAATCAAGATTTCATAAGATTAACTATCATTTATTGAGATACAACTAAGAGTTCATTTATTCTAAATGCTTTATATATATTATCTCTAATTTTGAAATATTCTCCAGAGTAGTCATTATTCTCTGCAGTTTATGCTAGAGGATACTGAAACATGGATGGATTGATAAATTTGACATGGGCCACAAAGATTTTAGCTAAAGAAGGTTCAATAGAGAAGACAGGAAAGGAGGCAATTTGTTCACTTTGTTTAGTAGATGACAAGGCTGATTCTTAACAAAAAAAAATTGATGAGAAAAACTGAAATCCAGAAACACTTGAGATTCATCTAAAAGTAGGGGACTAGTGGAAGATTCTTTCTTCCTTCCTTCAGTGGAAAGCCATTCCTGAATCTCTTGTTATTTCTTTTTCACTCAAGTGGGGAGCCCTGACTGCCAGTTACATGGATTCTTTTATCCCAAACATTGTTGGAAACAAAAGAACAAAACTGGGAAGAGAAGCCAGCTTACACAGGTGTAATGAGGAAAGAGAGTGAAACTTACTTAGAAAGATGTCAAGATAGTACGGAGGGCCAGGACCTTAACAAATACCACATTCCAGAAAATGTTTCTTTGACCACATATAATTTACATATATTTTTCTGATGCTTTAGATGATTCATTTTCTGATTAATTCTTAAATATCTTCTTTTGCACTGCCTTTTCATGTGATGGTTTCTTCAAATCTTAAATAATTCATTTGTTCATAAGCTTTGTAGTGGAGTACTTTTATATACCCAGCACAGGATGGCTATTGGAAGCATGCAAATGAATCAGTCATTATCTATGATCTCAAAAAGCACATAGGGAGGGAGGGCAAGATGGCAACCAGGGAGGAGGTCCCTAAAGCCTCGCCCAGAAAACACAATTGAACAGGCATCCAGGAGCCAAAAAAGAGGAACCTGAGTGACACAACAACAGCTGAGAAATCCATGCATTGCAAGGAAACCCCTGAAGGTTGGCGACAAGGGGGCGAGCAGGAGAGAGGGGAGGGAGCAGAGATGGATCGTGATAGGACCCCATCACTGCTGACTATCTGGGAGGAGCACAGTGCATGGGAGGGGGGAGGTCAAGAAATGACAAGAGTGAAAGCCAGCCAAAGTGGCAGAATGGTGGGAGGCCGGGCCTTAGAGAAGCATATTGGCGACAGAGCTTGGGGGCCAGCCTCTGAAACTCTTGAGTAGCAAGAGGACTGAGTGGGGACTCTGAATAGCCATAGGTCGAGGTGGGAACCCAGAGACAGCACCTCAGCTCCCAGCACCCTTGTGACCCACAGCACCTGTGTACATGGCTCCTACTCAGGGCCACAGTTCCTGTTCCTGGCCCACAGCGGAGGTGAGCAGGGGGCCTTTGCATGACCCATGACATCAGACCCATGATTTTGTACTTATGGTGTGCACACGCCCAGCACCTACACGTGGGACATGCCTGCAGATTCCGCCCTGAATGTCTGGTTGCTGGAGCAGGCCTGGGAAGAAAGGCAGATTTGATAGAATTAGCCACAGCCAACAAGAGCAACTTTGACTTGTATCACCCAGTTTCCCCAGCATAGGGCAGGAGGGGGAGCTGCCCCAGCGCGCTTTTTCTTGGTCTCACCCCTCTCCTACAGCCTTCGCAATGAACTGCAGGAAGTGGAGGGACCCCAGATAGATGCACACCACCTCCAAACACAGCTGGAGACCAGAGAGAAGGCCTAAATAACTCCCCTCTCTCCCAAAACTTGGCCCCCAGTGCCAGCTAGTGTCTGCCTTACAGCAAGAGACCACAAAAATACTAATCAGGGCTTCTGGGCTCTGCTGAACATAATGCCCTCATGTCAAAGAGGAAGAACCCAGCAGACAGGATGAATTCCTTAAAATCTAAAGCTACTCAGACAGAACATGAAATATATCCAGAAGACAGTTTGACAGACCTAGAATTTTCTGAACTAAGTGACAGAGAATTTAAAGTAGCCATTCTAAAGGCTCTGAGAGAAATGAAAACATACTGGCAGAGTACCATAGCTGAGGTGAATGATCTAAGAAAGGAAATCCGAAACAAAAGGAACAATTTATCAAATTCAAAACACAAGGAAGATTGAGATGGAAATTCGAGAGATAAATAATAGTGAGAAATGAAATAACTGCCATAGGAACAGGGCTAACCAGATGGAGGAAAGAATTAGTGATATCAAAGATCAGAACATGGAAACATCTCAGAAAGACAAAGAGAGGGAATATAGAACTAAGAGAATTGAAAGAACTCTGCAAGAACTATCTGACTCCGTGAGACAAAACATCAGGATAATAGGATTAGAAGAAGGAACAGACCACTCTACAGAGAACATTCTCAAATAAATAGTAGATGAGAACTTTCCAAACTTATGGAAAGATCTGGAACCTCAAATTCAAGAAGAAAACAGGTCCCCTGGATACCTAGACCCTAACAGATCTTCTCCAAGACACATGGTACTAAAGATGTCAAAAACTAAAGACAAAAGGACAATTCTCAAGGCAGTCAGGGAAAAAAGAATTATACCCTTTAGAGGAAAACCAATCAGGCTGGCATCAGATTTCTCAGCAGAAACTCTACAAGCCAGGAGGAAGTGGAATCAAATATTCAAAACTTTAAAAGAGAGAAACTTACAGCCAAGAATAAATTATCCAGCAAAATTATCTTTCAGATATGAAGGAGGAATAAAGACCTTCTCAGACACTCTGAGGGAATTTGCCAGCACAAGGCCAGCACTTCAAGAAATACTGAAGGAGGCTCTTCTACCTGAAACAACACATCAGGACAAATGGAATGGAGTTGGGGCAACAAGAAAGAAACAAAAATAAAACAAAAATGTAGTGGCCACAGGAAATCCTCACATATCCATCATCACTCTAAATGTTAATGGACTGAACTCACCAATAAAAAGATACAGAATAGCAGACTGGATTAAAAAACAAAACCCATCCACATGCTTTCTCCAAGAGACACACTTCAGCCATGAGGACAAACACAGACTCAGAGTGAAAGGATGGGAAGCAATACTCCAAGCAAATGGTAACCAGAGAAAAGCAGGAGTTTCCATACTGATATCTAATGAAATAAACTTCAGGTTAAAAAAGATAGCGAGAGACAAAGATGGATATTACATAATGATAAAAGGCAAAACACAACAAGAAGATTTGACACTAATTAATATATATGCTCCCAACCAGGAAGCACCAAAATATACAAAGCCATGAACAGATCATCCAAACAGAAAGTAAATAAGGAAATATCAGCTTTAAATGACACATTATAAGAATTGGACATAATTGACATTTACAGGACACTTCATCCAGCAAAAAGACACTATACCTTCTTTTCTAGTGCACATGGAACATTCTCAAGGATAGACCATATGCTGGGACATAAAAGTAGCCTCAGCAAATTCAAGAAGATCAAAATCATACCAAGTGTATTCTTAAACTACAAAGCTTTGAAACTGGAGATCAACTGTAAAAGGAAAGCAGAAAAAAACCCCACATATTCATGGAGATTAAACATCTTATTTAAAAAATGACTGGATAAAAGAACAAATAAAAGAAGAGATTAAAAATATATAGAAACTAATGACAATGAAAATACAACATATCAGAATTATTAGGACACAGCAAAAGCGATAATAAGAGGGAAATTTATATCATTATAGGCCTATCTTAAGAAACAAGAAAAATCACAAGTAAACACCTTAGCATCCCATCTTAAAGAACTAGAAAAAGAAGAGCAGACAAAACCCAAAGTCAGCAGAAGGAAAGAAATAATAAAAATTAAAGCAGAGCTAAACCAATTAGAGAACAGAAGGACAATAGAAAAAATGAATATTACAAAGAGCTGGTTCTTTAAGAAAGTCAACAAAATTGACAAACCCCTGACTAGACTAATCAAAGGATGAAGGGAAAGGACACAAATATCCAAAATTATAAATGAAAGGGGGGAAATGACCACTGATACCACAGAAATACAAAGGATTATAAGAAAATATGAAGGGCTTTATGCCACTAAATTTAATAATCTAGAAGAAATGGACAAGTTTTTAGAAACTTATAACCTACCTAGACTGAATGAAGAAGAACTGGATAATCTAAATAGACCAATCAATAGCAAAGAGATTGAAATGACTATCCATAATCTCCCTAAAGGCAAAAGCCCTGGACCAGATGGTCTCATCAACAAGTTCTATGAAGCATTCAAAGAAGAATTAACACTGATCCTCCTCAGACTCTTCCAAAAAATTGAAGAGGAAGCAATACTTCCTAACTCATTCTATGAGGCCAACATTACCCTAATACCAAAGCCTGGTAAAGACAACACAAAAAAAAGAAAACTATAGACCAATATCTCTCATGAACACAGATGCAAAAATCCTAAACAAAATATTAGCAAATAGAATAGAACAATGCATCAAAAAGATTATACATCATAATCAAGTAGGATTCATCCCGGGAACACAAGGATGGTTCAGCATATGGAAATTAATCAATGTGATACACCACATAAACAAAATAAAAGCTAAAGACCATATGGTCATATCAATTGATACAGAAAAAGCTTTCGACAAGATACAACATCCATTTATGATCAAAACACTAAATAAAATAGGTATAGAAGGAAAGTATCTCAACATAATAAAGGCTATATATGACAAACCCTCAGCTAACATACTGAATGGGGAAAAGCTGAAGCCTATTCCCCTAAAATTGGAACAAGACAGGGATGCCCCTTGTTACCGCTGCTATTTAATATAGTACTGGAAGTTCTAGCCACAGCAATCAGGCAAGAGAAAGGTAGAAAAAGTATCCAAATTGGGAAAGAAGAGGTCAAATTGTCACTTTTTGCAAATGATAGGATCCTTTATATAGAAAATTCCAAAGATTCCACCAGGAAGCTATTAGAAACAATAAATGAATACAGTAAAGTCGCAGGATACAAAATCAATGTACAAAAATCAATAGCATTCCTGTATACAAACAACGTATCCTCAGAAAAAGAAATGAGGAAGTAAATTCCTTTTGTTATCACAACAAAAAGAATGAAATACCTGGGAATTAACTTAACAAAGAATGTGACAGACTTATACACTGAAAACTATAAGACACTTTTGAAAGAAATTGAAGCAGACATGAAGAAATGGAAAAATATCCCCTGTTCATGGATAGGAAGACTTAACATTGTTACGATAGCCATTTTTCCCAAAGCAATCTACAGATTTAATGCAATACCTATCAAAATCCCACATCATACTTTCATGAAATAGATAAAAGAATTATCAGATTTATATAGAACCATAAATGACCTTGAATTGCCAAAGCAATACTACATAAAAAGAGTAAGATTGATGGTATTACACTCCCTGCCTTCAATTTACATTACAAAGCATCAATAATCAAAATGGCTTGGTATTGGCAGAAAAACAGAAACATAGACCAATGGAATGGAACGGAAAACCCAGAAATAAATCCACAAATTTATGGACAAATAAGTTTTGATAAAGGAGCAAAAAATATGCAATGGGAAAAAGACAGCCTCTTCCGTAGGTGGTGCTGGGAAAGCTGGAAAAACATATGCAAAAGAATGAACCTGAGCTGTGAACTCTCACCATATACAAAAATTAACTCAAAATGAATTAAAGACCTTCATATAAGACCTGCAACAATAAACTGTATAGAAGAAAACATCGGTACTAAATTTATAGACCTAGGACTCAAGGAAGACTTCATGCACCTGACCTCAAAGGCAAGGGAAGTAAAAGCAAAAATAAATGAATGGAATTATATCAAATTAAAAAGCTTCTGCACAGTAAAAGAAACCATCAACAAAGCAAAGAGACAGTCAATTAAATGGGAGAAAATATTTGCAAACAATGCATCAGATAAAAGTTAAATACCTAAAATATATAAAGAACTAATACTACTTAACCAAAAAAAACAAACAACCCAATTAAAAAGTGGGCAGAACTAAACAGACACTTCTCCCATGAAGAAATACAAATGGCCAGCAGACATATGAAAAATGCTCATCCTCATTAGCTATCAGGGAAATGCAAATCAAAACCACAATGAGATACCACCTCACACCTGTTAGAATGGCTATTATCAACAAGGCAAGTAATAACAAGTGCTGGAGAGGATGTGGAAAAAAAGGAACTCTCACTGGTGGGAGTGCAAGTTGGTACAACCACTGTGGAAGGCAGTGTGAAGGTTCCTCAGAAAATTGGGACTGGAGTTACCATATGACCCAGCAATCCTCCTTCTGGGGATCTACCCAAAAAACTTGAAAACCTTAGTATGCAAAGACTTATGTACCCCATTGTTCATTGCAGCACTGTTCACAGTGGCCATAACGTGGAAACAACCGAAGTGCCCTGCGACAGATAACTGGATAAAGAAGCTGTTGTACATATAGACAATGGAATATTGCTCAGCTATAAGGAAAGTTGAAATATTGCCATTTACAACAAAATGGATGGACCTGGAGATCATCATACTTAGCAAAATAAGCCAGACAGAAAAAATTAAAAAACTGTATGACTTCACTCATATGCAGAATATAAAGCTGAAAGCAACAACAATAATAAAACAAACAAACAAACATCCCATGGACACAATCAATAGTTTGAAGTTTATTTGGGGATGAGTAGGTAGGGGAGGGGAGAAGGGGAGAGGGTGGGAGAGGAGGGAGGGGAAGCTAAATATATGGTGATGGGAAGGGAAGTCACATTAGGTGGTGAACTTATTATACAAGAGTTGACAATGCACTGTGGAATTGTATGCCTGAAACCTATGTAATCCTTGCTAACAGATGTCACCCCCATAAGTCTAACAATAAAAAATAAATTTTAAAAAAAGAAGAAAAAAGATGAAATGCTGCCATTTACAACAAAATGGATGGACCTGGAGATCATCATGCTAAGCGAAATAAGCCAGACAGAAAACCAATAAACTGTATGACTTCACTCATATGCGGAATATAAAACTGAAAGCAACAAAGAAAAAGAAACAAACAAAGAAATAACCCATGGACACAATCAATAGTTTCATGTTTGTTCAGGGCTAAGTGGTGAGGGGATGGGAGAAGGGGAAGGGGCTGGAGGAGGAGGGAGGGGGAGCTACATATATGGTGATGGAAAGAGAACTCACACTAGGTAGTGAACTTATTATACAACAAGTTGACAATGCACTGTAGAATTGTACACCTGGAACCTATGTAATTCTTGCTAACCAATGTCACCCCAGTAAGTCTAACAATAAAAATAAATTTTAAAAAAAAGCACATAGATTAGCAACATAGGAAAACTCGATTATCCAACTAATGTAGCAACAGCAATGTAAAGGCTAGACCATCATAAACCTAAACAGCCTATAACAAAAGACTATGTTTTAAGAAGAATATCTTACCTATCATGAATAGATACTTTTTTAGATTAGCAGATATCAAAAGAAACAGCAAGGATGGAACTGAGCTATGCATGCTGTTTCTCCTTTCTATTCTAGCAAGCAAGTAAGTCACTATGCTTCTCATGGGGAGGAGGAGGCAGGCAGAAGGAAACAAGCCTGGAGTGTATATTTTATATGGTTTTTTGTTTTTATTTATTTATTTATTAAATCTGTTGGGGTGACATTGGGACATTGGTTAGCAAAATTATATAGGTTTCAAGTGTAGAGTTCTCTAATACATCATCCATGTGTTGCATTGTGTGCTCACCACCCAGAGTCAGTTCTTCTTCCCTTACCATATATTTGATCCCCCCTCCTACACTAACTTCCTCCCCCGTTACCCCTGGTAACCACTAATCTATTGTCTATGTCCATGAGTTTCTGTTTCTTTGCATGTTTGTCTTGTTCCTTTGCTGCTTTCAGTTTTATATTCCACATATGAGTGAGGTCATATGGTTCTTGAATTTTTCTGTCTGACTTATTCCGCTTAGCCAATAAGAGGCTAACATCTGAATAGTATAACTCAACAACAATGACAACAAAACAGTCCAATTAAAACATGGGTAGAGGATCTGAAAAAACACTTCTCCCAAGAAGACATAGAAATGGCCAACAGATACATGAAAAAAAAATGCTCAACTTCACTAGCTATTAGGGAAATCAAATCAAAACCACAATGAGATACCATCTCAGACCTGTTAGAATTGCTATCATCGGTAAGACAAATAATAAGTGTTGGAGAGGTTGTGGAGAAGAAGGAACGCTTATACACTGCTGGTGGGAATGCAAATTGGTACAGCCATTACAGAAACAGTATGGAGGCCTGGGGTGTTTTGCTGGTGTACATCCTTCCAAAAATGAAGGAAGTGGCAAGAGTTGGGCAGAATGTGCCCCCTTTTTTCCTCCGCAATAATGAGTTATGAATTTGTTTGTTTTTCCTGCAGTTATCCAATTTGGATTTGTTACATTATTCGTGGCCTCTTTTCCTTTGGCCCCCCTTTTCGCTCTCTTGAATAATACCATAGAGATTCGAGTGGATGCTTGGAAACTTACTACCCAGTACAGGAGACCAGTAGCTGCTAAAGCTCACAGCATAGGTGTTTGGCAAGACATTCTTTATGGAATGGCTGTCCTTTCTGTTGCCACTAATGTAAGTGGACCTATTTTGGTGAGGTGACTGTATTTTATTTTGTTTTCTTGGGGATGGGGAGAGTTCATAAAGATAAAACAGATGTTCCTAAACTTTTATGCACTAAACAACATAGAGAAATCTGTGACATGTAAACTCTTAGAAATATAAGGACAATTATAAATCACTCTCACTAAAATACCACAATACAGTTTCATAGCATGTGACAAAGTAGACAGGAAACAAAAAATGGTGTAAAGGTTTTCACAAATACTATTAAAGCTTGATTATATATAAGGTTGTATATTATAATACAAGCAGTATACAGTTATCGGTTATGTATAAGGAGCACTTATTTAAAAATGAAAATAAGACTAAATTCCCAAAAGCAGAAATTTTATAATGCATATTTATCTGTAATAATAGTAATAAAATTAAAGTTGATAATAAGATAGTTAAAAAGAAAAAGAAATAACCACTTAACATTCATGCTTCTAAATCAACTTTATTATATAAAGAGGAAACAAAATTGAAATTATAGAGAGGGTTTAATTAAAATGGAAACCTATAGGAACCAGCTAAACTCACAGGAAGAGAAAATTTATAGCAATAAATGTTTTTATTAAATAAGGAGGCTGGAAAACATGAGCTAAGCATGTAACTTAAGAAACTAAGGAAAGTATAATAGAAAGTAGTAAGAGAATAAATAGAAAGTAGTAAGAGAATAAAGATACAATAAGAAATAATCAAATTAGAAAACAAAAGACAATTGCTAAGTAAATCAAGAGGTTGCTCATTGAAAAGACAAACAAAACTGAAAATCTCAAATAAGAAAAAAGGGGGTTACAAGGTACAGGTGAAAAAATTGAGACTCCTGTGTATGTATTTATTCTAATAAATTTTAAGATCTATTTGAAATTGTCACTTTTTTAGAAAATAAAAACTGCCAAAATGCATTCAGTAAGTAATACAGAACCTGAAAGGACAAGTAGCTATAGAAATAATATTAAAGGTTTTTTAAAATCTACCATTAAAAATGTAGATGGCAGAGCCATATGGTTTTACATTGACTTTTTGAACCTAAAGGAAACACATTATATACATGGAGCTTAGGAAAAAATAGGAACATACCATTTCTATGGAATCAAATACTGAATTGAATTGCACTGATCTGTGGGAAATTGACCAGCTCATGGTCTTCTCTCTCTCCATTTCCTCTCTACCCTTCTCCTGCGCACACACACACACACACACACACACTGTCCTAACTTACGGAGTTGGTTAAGGGAGTTGGTTAAAGGCAGTAGAACTGCTATGAAACAATAAGAAATGTAAGAAATAGGTTGGCATGGTGGAAAGATCATGGTTTTTGGAGACAGATTTATTTAGGTTCAATTTTTGACTTAATCACCTAGCCATGAAATCTTGGAATACTAATCATTGAATGCAAATGACCTAGTTAATGTTTTAGGTCAAAGACTCAGATACTAAAATGAGGTATAATAGGATTTTAATCACTTTGCATCCATATGGTACATGGAATTGAGAAACATACAAAGGAGACATTTTTAGGACTAGATGGGTAGCTCATAATCTTTCTCTTCTTTGTCCTTTAGGCTTTTATTGTTGCGTTTACATCGGACATCATCCCCCGTTTAGTCTACTACTATGCCTACTCAACAAATGCCAGTGAGCCTTTGAAAGGATACATCAATAACAGCTTGTCAACATTCCTGATAGCTGATTTACCAAACCACACTGCGCCTTCGGAAAGACGAGACTTCACCACTTGCAGGTTTCCTCATTTCCTTAGGTTTTAATTTTGCCCTTGAAATGCACTCCTTAAGTTCTCTATTTCTGTCATTCCTTACAATGTAAAGGATTTACCTGGGGCAGTAAATCTCCTGGATAAATAAAGTGCATCAATTCCAGAATCCACACATTGTGTAATTCTGATTTGGAAAAGTAGAATGTGCCAAAGTAAGAGAATATTATGAGTAAAGATAATGTCATTTTGAATCGTTTCTTATTTCCTAAATTTATTGGAAAGATTTCTCACCAACAAATGCCCATTGATCCCAAATTATAATATCTATAGATCATACGGCATGATTATATTATATATGCATGTGAATTTAATTAACTGTAAGTCCTCAAAAAAAGATAGAAGTTCACCATCCATCTCACTTAAAGGGTTTCTTTTATACAGAGTGTGAAATTGGATTTGTGAACCTATTATCCCCACGCTTAGCGTCTCATGTATTGTAAGAATCTTCACTCTATGTTTTAAAGATTGTATGTATATAATCTTTAGTAATATGTATATAGTTATTATATTATATGTTATTACATAGATAGATGATAAATAGAGGGAACATCAAAGCCTCTTAACTTAGATCATAAATCAACTGCTTCATCAGGGATTTTAAAACAAAAAACAGCAAATTGTTGCAACACAGGTAGACCAAAGCATTGTTAGATTGCATATTTGCATATAGAAGAACCATAGCATAGTCTTTAAGGGCATGCACACTTTGTCAGATTTCTTGGTGTCATAACTTCCTCACTGGACTAAAACATTGAAGAACATCAATGTCTAGCAACTTTGTAGAAAATAATGAGCTCACAAAGTTGAGCACTAAGAAAACTGTGGAAGAATGATCAGGAAAAAAATAAAACAATGCAGTGTCAGATAAGCCAAGAGAAATATTGAGTTTCAAGAAAATAGAAATAGTCGACAGTGCCATGTTCTATTCTTGAAAGATTGAGTAAGATGAGGATTCAAATGTTCCTTCAATTTAGTGACAGAAGACATTGGTTACACTGGGGTGCTGGGTAGAACTGTATTAAGAAGTAAGAAGACTAGAAATGGAGACAGACGATTTGTCTTTAAAGGACAGGACAGAAGTTTCACTTGTGTCTTCTGCTATATCTATATAATACATAAGCAACATTTGGCCATGATTTCTATCTGTATAAGAAAGATAAATGTCTCAGAATAACAGTTATCTTACTATGACTTGACTTTGTGGTCAACAATAGGATCTCTTAAGAAAAATAATAAAAATTTGTGCTAGTTCTCCCTGTTGTGAAGCTGTAGCTAAGTTTATGCATTTCTACTTTTCAGGTATAGAGATTATAGATATCCTCCTGATCATGATCAGAAATATTTTCATACTATGCAGTACTGGCACGTCCTTGCTGCCAAGATGACCTTCATCATAGTTATGGAGGTAAGTCTTTCTTAACTTTCATTCCAAATAGTCTCCCTTTAGCCATGTAATTCCAAAGTTATCTGCTCAAGAAAACATTAGCATTATCTCAAATTGTTTTGATAGAAGTATTTGTTGTCATAAAAAGTAACTTAAGGGTATTTTTAGTACAATGGATTGCCTATTTTTCACTTACTGTTGTTGAAGATATCAAGGTGACAGAAAAGAAAAACTATGGCCTCCTGCCTTGAGGTCAGAAAAAGGGCAAAGGACCCACTAATTTACTGAATATCTATTATATACTGGTTCCAGAGGCTATAATAACAACCTTGTAAAGTAGCCTTTATTATTCACTCTTGAAAAATGAATCTGAGACTCAGCAATATTAAGTATTTGGTTGAATGATAATCAGCTAGTATTAGACTTAGGTTTTAATGCCAGATGTTTTACTGCCCAGCTTCTGCTCTGCCCACTATATTATATTTCCTCACTTGTGGAATACCTAGTACAATTATGGATATAAGACATGTAATAAAAGAGAATTAATACAGAGGTAGTATTTGATTAAGCTGCAAATTGAATGCTATAAATCATAAAACATGAAAGCCAATAAGGAAAACAATGTCAATGTAAGGCATTTTTTTTCTCATTACTGTAAAGACCATTAGTGAATGAGCCTAATGCAAGCACACACAAATTCCAGTCAGTTTTTGTTTATTTTGTTTTTATCAACTAATTTAAACAGTCAAATAATTCTATGTGATACAAAAGAGAGTGGTCTTATGTAATATTCCTCTCCATGTTCCCCTCCACTGCCGTCAATTCTTTATGAATGTATCACTCTTTCATTCCCACACTTTTCATCAGAAGTTTCAATCACCTTTTAGTCTGGTAAATTGCACTAGGAATCTTCTGATTTTTTGTTTTTATTTATTATTCTTATTAAGTTTCTAATAATCCCAGGCTCTGATTCACCATCATCCTGATACTTCTCCTTACCTTCTCTTGTATTCAAAACCATTTTTCTGCAATCTATGTCTCCCAATCTTGGAGTACTAGCTTATTTTTAACAAAGCACATCTTTCAGGAATTTTCTGAGGAAAATTATGGGCAGTCAGCTTTTGAGGTCTGGAATATTGAAAATTTATTCCCTTACAGATGACTAATTGGTATACACTTCAAGGTTAAAAATTATTTTCCCTGAAAATTTTCAACCAACTTTATTTGCATATTCCTGAAATTTTTGAAGACATTGCTCTATGTTCCGTCAGCTTCCAGTGTTCTTCCAAAATGCAAGACCATTTTGATTTCTCTGTATTTGTTTATGATCATTCATGTACAAATAATCTTCGAGGATTCTCCCACTAGTTCTTCCGTTATGAAACTTCACAAGGCAGTTCCTTTATATTGGACAATAATAGTCATTGTTCTGGCCACTTACTAAATCCCATCGAAAACATACTTACCCTTCAAGTTGAAAAAACTTGCTTGTATTCTTTCTCTGATAATTTCTTTCTTTTCTCTGCTCTATTTTTCTGGGGCTTATTCAGATGTCATACTTCCTCTTTTGAAATTTTACTTATCATTTTTATTCTCTCCTACAAATAGATAAATTTATATCTTTATCTGTTTATTTTGCTATTCTTTTGCTCCCTTCATTATCTGTTTCCTCTTAATTCCTATTTTTGTGCTTCAATCTTTTTCTTTCATGTTACATACTTTCTTACTCATTCCACGGTTCTTAGCCATCAGCTCATATTTAAGAGTGAAGCAGTGAAAGCTGATTATAAGCTTTGTGGGCATATATGAGGAATGTCGCTTGGTGGATTTCACCATACTGTGATAAGGTAGTGACAGGAACATTTCATTTAAGACCTTTTGATATCTGTAGTTGTAATTTCATGGAGTGGTTATTTTGCCCAGATAAAAATCCTCTGACCTCCTGTGCAATGATGAGCTGTTGCATGGCTGTCTATGTTCTGAGAGCTGAGCCAGACAGAAGGGAGTAGGGACCTCAGAATTCAGTATGCTGAATCTCACTCAGTTGCCATGTTTTCAATACGGTGCCACATCTCCCATCCTTCACCATCTCTGGTGCCTCTGAGTCGACAGTTTCTGTTTTAATTTCAGTTGCTGCCAGGGTAGGTAAGGAGAGAAGTAATACCTGGATATGGACAGGAGAGAAGTCCTGATAATTCACCTTCTCCTTATACAAATTTTTAACTAATCCTCTTGTTTTCAACTCTACCCACACTTACACTCTCAGATCCTTTAGTCCTTTCTTTTCTGAGCTTTTCTGATGATCTGAAACAAAGTTGGCTTTTGTCTTGTTGGTTTTCTACCATCACGATATCACCAGTTGCCAGTTTAAGTGCCACCTTTCTTTACTCTCAAGTCTGTTATCACTCTTCCCTCCCTTTTCTTTTTGTCTTTGTGAGTTATACCACTTTTTAAATTCCTATGAAAATATTTTATTAGGTTTTCAGGAGGGATTATAAAAAGTATATTCAATAATCATGTTCAACTGGAATTTCTATTACATATTTTTGTATATCTTTATTTGTTTAATATTGGTTGGTCTTTGCAGGAAAGTTCCAGGACAGGGAACGTATCTTTTTGCTTTTCCCTGTGGCTCCTACATTGAGCACATTTTATTGAATGAATAAAATGATTTTGTAAGAACTTCCCGCCCAAACATTTGACAATTCTAACTGTGTCTGTGATTTTCTGTTACGTTTTTTTCTAGCACATTGTGTTTTTAGTTAAATTTCTATTGGCCTGGATGATCCCTGATGTTCCGAAAGATGTTCTGGAGAGAATCAAGCGAGAAAAGTTAATGACTGTCAAGATTCTCCATGACTTTGAACTTAACAAATTAAAAGAGAACTTGAGAATTGATTCTAATGAATTTGCCAAGGAAGTCATGATTCAGGAAAACAAAGTACAGCTGGCTAAATCAACAATCTAGTCAACATAATGAGTGAGCAGCTGGTTGCCTGTCTGGCTTCCCAGTTTCCCCTGGGTCAGGGCCTGAGGCCAGAAGCCAGGTGTCAGTTCTACCCTTCTCTTCTTTTCTTTTTCCTAACTCAGAGTTTTTGCACACTACTCTAGAGGCCAACTTTGAGAGGTTGGAAGAGCATTCCTGTCTGCTCCACTGGCTGGGCCCTCCCTAGACATTGTTTCCTGGGATTCTAGAAATGATTATTAAAAATGCATGTGGAATCAGAATATTGGAAAAGCATAGAATGTTGCAGTTTATAATTAAACACTGGACTTGGGCTGTCCCATCACCTTCCAGTGCATCTGCACATTTTCATGGTCTTTAGTGGGTTGTTTTAACCTCTTTTCCTTCAAGAAAAATGCTGGGACAAAAAGAAAAGAAGTGAAGGGGCCCAATGAGCCATAATTATCCTGCCATTTTAAACTATGCAAATGAAAAAGCAAAATCAGATGACATAAGAAAACTCATATGTTAAAAATATTGGGTAAATACCTTGGCGAGGATTTGTTTCTGAAGTTGTCCTGAGTAAATTAAACTTCCATCAGAATGCCAGATGGTCTTTCCAGGTAAATGCTTAATTGATTTTTCAAGAGACTCTTTGGGTTTCAAACATTTGAGTTTCAACAAAAGACTCAGTTCTTTAAAGATAACATTTTGCCAACAATAGTTTCAAGACTGGATTGTCTTATTGGAATAGAGCATTATTAGATTGCTTCAGGTCGTCAAGTAAAGATAGAGCAGTAAATGTCTCTTCTTAGTGGTTAAGGAATACAAGACAATGTGCTATATTGATTAATTTATTGACCTTAATATAAAAAAAGTTTTTTTGAATTATTTGAAGAAATTATTTGTCTTCTACAATGCCTATTTTACATCACGAAGCCTGTTTGAGTCTTAGCTATTTGTGTTAGTTAGGAACAAGTTGTTTATGAAATTTGATCCCAATCTGAAATCTTTTCATGAGTTTACAATCTTTTCTATTGATTCATCCCGTCATCACACACTCAGTGCCTTGTCCCTATGCCTTTGAAACACATGTGGTATTGTGGTTTTTTATTTGACGTGATGTAAAATCAAATGTGAGCTGGCTCTAGAAAAATTGGCAGGTTAACATTAATTACAGAGTTTAACACCCAAAGTGGGTCATCTAAGTAAGAATAAGGTAATGAATGTGATAGCTAACTAAAAATATATTTTGTTGATTTCTCATACTTAGGCCTATGGCACATGTATGCCAGTTCTTGTTGTTTCCCTTAAAAAATGTTATATATATAAAAAGTACTATAGACTGAGAGACACACTTCAGTTATATATTACTTCAATCTCTAGTTTCAAATTACACTTCAGTTTCAAAAGAACAGTGTTTTGAATGGCCCATGAAAGATGAAACTTTATCGCAAAAATTTTTTAAGTAGTGTTTCATTATTTGATGCTAATGTATATTTTGTGGAGTTGCTGGGATTACATATATGAAAGGTAGTACTAACTTTTGATCAATATTAAGCATTTAGGACTGAGGATTCTGAATCTTATTAGACCATGAGACAGTTTCCCCAATATTGGCAGTAATGATTTGTCATCCACTGTGTAGATTTTAATGAACATCTTTGTGTAATTTGAAATGATTTTATTATTGAAGCATGATTTCACATGTGGAGGAGATAGGCTTCTGGGTTGAGAAAACCAGTCAGTGTTACTATGAAACAAGCCACAGATGCAGTACCTTTGGCTTGTTAAGTTAAACTCTGCATTATTACAGTGTTGTGCGTTGTGCACAGCTCATATTGCTTTCTTCCTGGGTGCTAATAAAAGTAAGAGTGTGGAAACTGGTTTCTTATAGCTTTCAATTTGTTTAGCCTAACATGATCTATAGAGCTATATTGTAAGAAAATAAAGACATATTTAACTCACAAAGTTATCTGTACACCTGTGATCTTAAACCAACTGAAGTTTTGGATTTCTAGGATGTATGGAGAACAAGAGAGAAAATGTTTTTTAAGATCAGTGAATAGTTCCTATGATTGGGAGATAGTTTCCCTTTAAAATATTACAGATAAATACTTTTTATTTATGTTTCAATGTTCTATAAGAACTTTCTCCTTGTTTCACAGATTTTAAAATGAAAAACTCACATTCATTGCTTTCCTCAAAGCTTACTAGGCAAAATCTGAAGCCAAATCAACCCAGATAGATTTGTCTCATCTAATTAAACCCACTGGTTATTATAGGAGGGCTGAATTAAGAGCCTCTACCATATGTAATTTCATACTTATCAGCATGGTGGCTATTTTTATTATCCAGTCAAACCCATAGTTATTATTTCAGAAATGTTCCAGGAAGCATTTGAGGGTTTTTTAAAAAAATATTTTTAAATGCAAAAGACAAAAACTGCATAACTGTTTTCAAATGTCATCTCTAATCCTTGTCTTCATCAGTTTTTCTTTGAACACAAGAAGCAGAATCCACTTCAAAACACATATCTTAGAGGACTCCATCAAGAAAGAAATAGCTTAATTAAATGGAATGCTGTCTTATTTTCGCTGCGTCTCATGATTCCCCCTGGATTTAACGTTCTTCTTTTACCTAAGCCGTTAGGCAAGTTATCAAGGAAAAGAGGAAAGATGATAAAGAAGAGAAGGGACAGAGCAAGGAAATCAGAGAGCTTTTTTCTATGAAGCTGTGCACGTTTCCGTGGGGAGAGAGGCGTTGTGAGGAGGCACGGGGTGGCGGTGGGGTGGTAAGAGGCATGTCTGCTTCCTAAGCTGTCTAATGAGGGTGAGAGAAAGGCCAGAGATTGCGAGTTGGAAACTACAGTATCAAACGGAGAACTGATTCCAATGTGATTTTAGTGTCCAGTGTTATGTGTAGCCCTGGATCTCTGTTGATTGGCTCCAGTTTAGGGTGAACCATTTCTACAGCTCATCCAAAAGAAGAGTCCATTGTTTTGAAAAAAAAATTTCTCTACTAGTTTGAATTGGTTGTTATCAAATAATGTTATTAAAGCAAATAGCGTTGTAAGAAGTACCACTGGCCAGACTTAGAAGTCTGCTACCATGGATTTACTATAAATGTTATATTAATCTTTTTCTAGACAAATTACTATTCTTTTACTTGGTGTGTAATAATTAAAGTATTTCAGCCATTCCCCCATTATGTCAAAATTCATGACACTATTAAAAAGAATAGCAAGGTTCGATTGTCTGAGATACCTGCTTTCATCCTTTCAAAATATTTGACTAGGTATTTCTTCCATTGAGTGATTATATGACATGCTCTTAACCAAGAACGTGAGTTCTGCTTTTTCTTTTCTTCCTTTGTGTGTGTGAGGGGAGGGGAGGGCACGCGTGTACAAGGATGTGGGTAAGCAGGTTTGCAAGGAAAGTTGCTCTTCAGTAACATACATCTCAAGAGATTCGAACTCATGCAGTGAATAAAGTAATACTTAATTTTAAACTATATTTTGACATGAACTCAATTTGTTCTTATAATAAAATGTTGATATGCTTTAAGAGGTTTTTAAATCCTTTTTTATTGTTTAGAAACATTGAAATGCATTACTTGTAATACGTTTAATTCAACAAATTACATTTGTCACACTTAGAGATGTAAATTTCTTGAAATAAGAGGTCAGATGGTCTAGAACAATTAGAGATAATGGCAGTTTTTGTTGCTTTGCCTCTTTATTTTTTCTACTTTGGGAGGTGATACGGCTGAATAGAAGGTCCAAGGAAGTAACTGGTATGTTGAGATATTTTCTGAGTTTGTTTTCTAGTTTCTTTCCCCAAAAGAAATCCACAACCACCTTCAGGGGAGTAGTCTGGGCTGCTTGTGAGAAATGCGTACCCCTTGGTCCTATCCTAGATCTCCAGGAACAGAGCCTCTGTGAGAGGAGCCTGAAGAGGAATCTTCAGGGTTACCTTTTTTGGCAGTATAAGAATTTCAGAAAAATGCCGAATTCTCTAGCCTAAAGTATTTTTGGTAATAACTCTGAAACATTCATTTATCATACTTCCCTAATCCAACCCATTAGGGAAGTATATCAAGTCATGTGGACTCAGGATTTCCAAATTTGTAGGACTGCTCTAATCCTGCAGTATTCAGAAGTAGTTGAAATCTTATACCCTAAAAGCCCGAGACCTCTAGTTTCTATTTAATTAAAAAGAAGGGGAGGATAAGATAAAATGTACTTGCTTCTGTCACTATATTCAAGAAAAGTGCCCACCGGCCAAAATTAAGGGGTGAGAGCATTACATTTTAAGTATTTTAGATTCTTGGATAGGATTTAATGAGAATAGCAAAACTACTATGGATATTGTAGAATAAAGGATTTGTTATAGAAAATAGGCGTTTTGAAATTGTGGAAGGAACTAGGAAGGAGAGGTCTGGAAGAGAGAGTTGGAGAAAAGATACCATACAGCTCTCCTGAAACTGCCATAAGTGGACAAATTGGAGAATGTGCAGATATCCAAGTGCTGGCCTGAGAGTGGGAAGGCAGGCTCATGCAGACGTCTCAAAAGCTTTTGCTTCTGTAAAGCTACTACTTCTGTGAGTCTGTGGCCAAGCCTCACTTACAGGCTTGGGGCCACTGCTGGTCAGGAAGATCTGGACTTGGAGTAGAAAAGAGTGAGAACAGGCTTGAGCCCAGTGAATGGATTCCTTTCTCTGTGCCCTTCACCATATCTGGCCTCAAAGACTTTCAGAGAGAAATAAGTGCTGCTTCACTTCTGTCTGCCTGTTTTGCAGATCTAACCTGACACCATATAAGGAGAAGACTTCTGGGAAATGCAACTCCAACTTAACCAAGGTGACAGTACAAATTACCACGTAGACAAAAATGAAACAAAACAAAACCCAACTATCGACAGTTGATCATTTGAACAATGTAATTAAAAAGTAGATTTAATTTGCCTTCATAAAATGTTGTACTCAATAACTGAAGAATAGTATTTCTTTGCAAGCACACTCTAAATATTTGCAAAATCTGACCAAATACCAGGCAAATGAAATTAAAATTCAGCAAATTTCAAGGGATTAAAATCAATCAGGTAATATGTCCACAATCAAAAGAAAATAGAACACAATAAAAAATAACTAGAGAAATTATGTCACAAATTTTGAAACAATTTATGTACCAAAAATGTAATCAAAATAGAATTTAGGAAATAATTTTATTATATGGTACCAAATATAACTGTGCAGTTTAAGTTTTGTGGGTACACTTAATACTTCTTGTGGGTTATCTTTAGGGTAAATGTATAAGCCTTTAATTAGGCTATTGAGAACAAAAAGAAAACAGGTTAAGCATTGACACAAGTTAGAGAACACAAATGTAAATAAAAAGGAAATAAAGACAAGAAAAAATCAATTATAGGGGAAGAAATTAATAGGAAACATTATTTTCAGTGCAACATGTTAAATTCCTTCCCGTTTTTAATCAAGAACAACAAATTACACTTCCAATGATAATAGCCTGGGGTTTTTTCAGACCATTAAAGCCCTGAAAACGACTAGAAAGATGGGCTAAAATGTTTTTTTAAATTTATTGAAATTATCAGAAAATTATAAGGGAGACTGTGGCCATATAGAACCAATATCTAGGAAAGGAGAGAAAAACAGAGAGAAGTAAACCTGCTTTTGTGGCGGTAAAACAGCCAATAAACACAAAAATATATTCATAATCACTAGTAATCAGGGAAACACAAACTAAAACCACAATGAGATACCATTGCCCACTCTCTAGACTGGCTAAAAATATACTGGCAGTACCAAGTGTTGGCGAGGATGGAACCATTGAAACTCATAGGTGGCCGGTGGGAATATAACATGAGATGGTGGCCGTTGTTTGGAAAACAGAGTGGCAGCTTGTGACAAAGTTGAACAGATTATTTGCCATATATGACTTAGTAACCCCAAGGGGGGAAAATTATCTATATACTTCGAAGACTCATACTTAAATATATATAGCAGCCTTATTCATAATGATCAAAAACAATAAACTTCAAGTTCCATCAACAATGAATAAACAATCTTGTGACATATATACATGGAATAGAATAGAAATAAATTGCTGATACTTATAATAACATGGATAGATATAAAAAATATTCTGAGTAAAAGAAGTCATTATGCCCCAGTACCTATTGCATGATTCCAATGATATGAAATTCTGGAATAGGCAAAACTATGGTTACAGAAAATGGGTCAGTAGTTGCCTGGGGCTAGGTGTAGAGATGAAACTGACAGAGGGAAGATTTAGGGGTGAAGGAGATGTTCTACTCTTGATCATGGCTGTGGTTACATGGGTATTCATTTGTCAAAACTCATCTACCTCAACTTAAACTGAGTGACATCTATAAATTATATGTCACTATGTCACCCATTTCACGAAGCATTACATATCTAGTCATAGGTCTCCTCCCTACTATTTGGCAGAACTGGGGTTCAAATCTGTGGTTCTGATTCTTAAACTGGTACTCCTAACCAAAGCACTGTGCCCAATATTAAGGATAATGTAGATGAAGGAAAAATTGTACAAAACTGGAAAGTACTTAAATCTGTCTTGGCCTCTATCATGGAATTTGTGGTTCTCACAAAGTAGCCATTGGGTAATGACAATGCCACAGAGTTGCTGCTGCAAAGAGTAAAGTCTACTGTCTTTCACATGTGTCACCCTAAGGCTTGCTCAACCTGCAGTCCACCACAAATTTGTAAACTTCCTTAAAACATCATGAAAACTGTGCACACACCTTTTTTTTTTAGCTCATCAACTATTGTTAGTGTTAGCGTATCTTATGTGTGGCCCAAGACAATTCTTCTAATGTGACTCAGGGAAGCCAGAAGATTGGACACCTCTGCTGTAAAAGAAACAAGACTCTTATGGTTAAGGGACAATTACATGACTGCTTCCTATATACCTTCCCGCATCAACATTTGTTAAGGTCGTCAAAACACTTTGTTGAATAAACAGATCATAATAATCATTTAGTGTGTGCTTATCATTCAACACCGCATTTCATCCTTATAGTTTTCCTGTATTTTTGTATATGATGATCCCATTGAAGTCATGAGGAAATTCAGTCACAGAAGTAAACTAACCTAGCTAGGTATTGCTAATAAATGCCAGAAACAGGTTTTAGATTCAGGGCTAAGCAGACTGGTTCTTATTTACTATATTTTCCACCCTGTGCCCACATTCATGGACTTTTATTGGATAAATTTCTGAAGAATAAGAATCTGTGGTCAAGTTCCAATATTACCTTTCGGTAGAGCAAGCTGCTGTTTTAAGGGATGGCACCTCCTATCCCTGGAAACTTCCTTTGTCCCCGGGCTCAGACCCTTTGAGTCTTTCATTGCTACTCTATTTGTCACAGGTTTTCTGAGAATACTAGACCTACTCCTCTGCTCTGGCACATGCTAGCCTTTTTAGAATATCAATGCTGGGAGAGCTGGGATCGGAAGTGGGAAATCAGCATTTGATTATGTGCTGGGCACAATGCTAAAAGAACACTTAACATATTTTGTACTATTTTTTGTTAACATTATTTTGTAAAATAGGGATTGCTATCTTTATAGCATTTGTAAACAAACATATGGCTCAGAAGGATAAAGTAACTTCCCAAATATGTAACAATAGAGCCAATGGCTCCTTTTTAAACCTGTTCATAAGTGAAGCAAATTAGCTATCTGCTTAAAAAAAAAAAAGTGGTGTACATAGCTGGGGCTTTTAGTTGTAGTGCAAACAATTTGTGAAGGCTTCCCTGGAAGATTTATGGCATCGGTTGACATAGTGGGTCAGGAATGATTAATTTTTATTCTTACAAAGTGTGAAAGCAACAGGCACGATGCTAGAGACAGCAAGTTGAGGGGAAGCAAAGGTATTAACGAGCTATGGTAAGTGTGGCGTCTGGTTCCAGATGCCAAGAGACACCACTGCAGCTCGTCAGCAGCAAGTGTCCTCGGCGAGTCTCTGTGGGACCGTGGATCCTCAGAGAGCAGGGCTGATGTGTGGGCAACACGATGACGGCTGCCTTCTGTGCCCTTGCAACAGAACTCCAGGGTGAAGGGAGACGTGGACGGGAAGCACGGTGCTTGCTGACCGTTTCTTGTCTTGGCATAATATTCTTTCTGGGAAGATAGAAGTCACTTTGCTTCTTATGGAATCACTGATGTATGGAAGCAGGGGAACTTACAAGCGTTAACTAAAAGATTTTAAATAAGATGACAGTGGGGATTTAGCTTACAAACAAGTTAGGTAATGTGTTCATGATCACTTGCTTTTTCATACTGGACCTTCAAGTTGGATTACTTTTTTCTTTCTTACATCCTTCATTATTTTTGTTCCTTTATGTTTTTCTTTTTATGCTTTCTCTTTTCCTCCCTTTCCCTTTCCTTCCTCCCTCACCCTCTTTTTTTTTTTTTTTTCCTTTCTCCTCTTTTCTTAGTCATCTGATCAGAGCAACCCAGGAAAACTCACAACTGAAAACTGTCTCATTCCTTGTTTGGAAGAGACAAGATGTTCTCTATTGTCTCTTCCAGAACGAATTCTGCAGAGTCAGGACATAAAGAGTCCAAGGAACAAAAAAGACATAAAGTAATTCCTTAGTTGCACAGAAATCTGTGCTACTGCAGAAATGAGCAGAAATTATCCACCGGCTTTTACGTAGCAAGTTTTTAAATCATAACTATTTTATGTCTACTGTTTATCAGTACACTCAAATATAACAATCTTTTCTCATGTTTTATTAAAATCTTAACAAACAACTACAATGAGACAGAACCACAAAAAATAATTAGAAAACAGTTCAAAACAGATGAATAAGAAAGAGGCCAGGACATCCAAGGAAATTTAGGGGTTACCATCATCATCATAGATGCTATCAATCTACCTTCCTGGCCCAGAAACATGAAGTCACATACTATTTTAAGTGAGGAAAAAAGCAGTTTACATATTAGCATGATTAACAGGAACCCGTATCAGTTAAGACAGCAACTTAACTGGGGTACAATGACTTAAAACTAGACTTTTGTTATGTCAGGCATAAGATGTCATAGATACAGAGAGTTCTGGGACTTGTTCATTGTCTTAATTATACCAGCAGAAACACAAGCTCATTATTTCCTTCCACTCTGCTATCCTTCACTGTTGATTTTTATCCTCATTTTTGTCACTTCATGTCAGAAGATGGCTACTATATCTCACTCACAGTCGTAGTTGAAACAGGAAGAAAGTGCATTAGTCAGGGACTTTACTTGAAAACAATAAAATAACTCTTGCTAGTTTAAGCTTAGAAGTGATTTACAGTGTATTTAGCAGCTCATGAAACCATTGGAAGGGTGGGGGGAAAGACCCTTGGTTCAGCTTCCAAAATCCAACTGCAGAACACCAGGAACTGCAGCCAGCACCACTGCTTAGCACAACATTCCAGGAAAGTGATGTACTAAAACGGGTTTACTACTAGACTGTCACCCTAGCGCTAGGGTGACCAACTGTCCAGGCTTGCCTGGTCAGGAGCAGGTTCCTGGGGGCACAAGTCTTTCAGAGGTGCACTGTGAGAGCCCTGGGCAAACAAGGGTGAGAAGGTCACCCTACCTCACCGCCACTATGAAATAGCCACCATTGCCACTGATGATACAAAAGGCAGACACCCAACCATCAGCCATCTATAATAGCAAATGGAAACTCCACACAGATCCTGTTCACCAACAGTGCTCCCTTTCAGTTTATTCTCATGAGGGTGTCTGATAGACGGGGCTGAAGACTGTATGCCTGTCCAGTCATAAGATCCTAACATCGCTAGCAGGCCATTCAAAGGATAATGAGCAATCATGAAATGATAGAGGTCTGCTTCCAAAGGGAAGGGTGTGGGGGGCGGGCAGTGGCCATGACTCTGCCCCTGGACTTTTCTGTTCTTCCAAGAAATAGATTAAATTTCCCAGAAGCCAATGCTGGGTCACATTGCCAACTGTAGCTGCAGGGGGAGACAGGGCCCCCAAAGCGAGAAATGAGATGGAACTGGCACTGGAGAAGTCAGCTAGCCATGTCTGCCCCAAGGACACACCCACACCCACACCCCCGCCACACCCCCCACCCCACATATATATACACCTTTTTCTATACTGAAACCTGCTGTGGTCTGCAGCAGCATTTTTCTTGTCTTTTTTTTTTTTTTTTAATTTTGTTTTCCTTCAAGATAAGGTCTGCAGATCATCAGCATTGAAATTGCCTCCTGTTTAAAAACCAAAACCAAAACCAAAAACCAACCAACCAACCTCCTGATATTTTAAATTTAGAATCCTTGACCCACCCCAGAAATACTGTGTCATAATCCCTAGGTGTTGAGGCCTGAGGGAGTCTGTCAGCCCCCAAACAGTAAATTTAAAACCTATGTGATTCATGACTCACTTTAAAAGAAAAGCGACGTTTCCACCAGTGTTTTAAATCAGGTCAGCCTTGATGGCCAAGCTGCGCCACCACATTGTCGCTACTGCTATAAAAGCAATGCAGAAATAAACAATGCACGCATGCTCCTCAGCGGTCATATTTGTTCTGCAACACCAATGTGTTCTTAGGGCAGTGAATGATTTTCTTTTAAATTTTAAAGCTGCCCGAGTGTGTTTCTGCAACCATTGTTTTTGTCCTAGGCTGTAGAGGAGCACTTTAAAAGCTACAAGGTCCTAATGAGTTTCTCCCCCTCCTCACACTAAGGCGCTGTTGCCTGAAGTCAGACTTCAACCACTAAGGACCCAGACTTGCCTTAGACTGATCTTCCCCCCCTGTCCTCCCAGAAGCCTTTCTCCATCGCTGAAACACCACCCTAGGGCTAGACATAAATTGAATTCTCTGAACCTTTGTTAAAAATTCTGGCTCTAAATGGGATTGTGAAGGTCATAATGGAGGAAATTATTTGGGGGCAATGGTGTTAGGCAGCTCTACCTTTCGGCTTTCTAGCTCCTCTTGTTAAGAGAAAATCTCTGAGGACAAGGTCACTCACTGGAACTTGTTGAACTGTCACACTATTCTATGGCACAGATTGTATTTCTAGGTTTGGCCAATAACCTGGCTCAATCATTCAGTTAACCAATTACATGCCAGCAACTAACACATCTATTAATATTAATTAGCAATTTTGAAGCACATAGGATGTGCCAGGCACTGTGAGCTATGTGTTTTACATATAAGATCTCACTTAGTCCTGACAACAATTGCTTGAAGTAATGGTATCATAGGCATTTCATATGAGAAAACTTGGGACTTGAGCTGATTAAGGAACTCACCCAAGAAGGAAGCATTGAAGGAGACAGGATCCAATCCCAGGCAACCTGAGTCCTTACAAACTAGACAGAGTTCTTGTCCCAATGGAGTGTGTAGCTCTATAAGGAGCCAGATATTGATTGTTAATTACCTAAAGTGTAGTCAATTATTCCTTCAGTGTAATAATTAGTCAATCATTATACAATTATTATAAGGACTGAAAAGAAAAACTGAGAACTTTTAGATTTTCTTAAAGACGTCAGGGAATGTCTCACTAGGGAACACCTAAACTGAGATGCAAGTATTTTGAAGGAGTTAGGTAAAATGTGGGAGGCATGGTGAGTTTTCCAGGCAGAGGGACCTGCCCTATAAAAAGAAAAAAATAAAGGTCAACATATATCGATTAATTAATAACAACCAGGCTAACCTAAGCCCTTTGTAAGGATTATCTCTTTTAATCCACATAAAAACGCCTTAAGGTAAATTTTATTATAATCCTCATTTTACTTATGCAGAAACTGGGTATAATTAGTCACTGTAATTAGTCATGTAATCTCAGCCACACATCCAGTAAGAGTAGGGCAGGGCCCTATGCAGCCTACCTGTAGAATTTATATTCTTAATTACAACTCTTTATAAGTGGGAAGGAGCCTTGTACATAGTTGTAGTGGGGTGAATAGTGTCTCCCCAAAATTCACATGCACCCAGAACCTCCAAATGTGACCTTATATGGACCTTGACATAAGATTCATGCCTTAGCAGTGGTTCTCAACCTGTGGGTTGCGACCCTTTTGGGGGTCGAACGACCTTTTCACAGGGGTCGCCTAAGACCATTGGAAAACACATATCAGATATTTACATGATGATTCATAACAGTAGCAAAATGACAGTTATGAAGTAGCAACGAAAATAATTTTATGGGGGTCACCACAACCTGAGGAACTGTATTAAAGGGTCACGGCGCTAGGAAGGTTGCAAAGGTGAACTCATTCCAGATTTAGGGTGGGCCCTAAATCCAGTGACTATTGTCCTTGTAAGAAGAGAGGATACAAAGACAGAGAAGCAAGTAATGTGAAGACAGAGGCAGAGATTGGAGTGACATATTTATAAGTAAAGAAACGATAGGAATTTCTAACAACCTAGAACCCAGGAGGGAAATGTGAGGTGATTTCTCCCTTACAAAAGGACCCAGTCCTGCTGATATCTTGCGTTTGGGCTTCTAGCTTCCAACCTGTGAAAGAGTAAATTTCTGTCATCTTAATATGGTAATCTGCTATGGAAGCCCTAGGAAACTAATACAATACCCATTGCTGCAAGGGGAACCTAGTATTAAAGTTTAGGAGGATCAATTTATTCAGCACTTATGGGAAGTGTACATGATGCACATATGGACTCCATTTTCAAGGACTGAAAGACAGGAAGTGGCAAGTGTCATCTGAGAGGTTTAAATAATGACAGTACTACCTGCCACGATAGTAACTACTCTCCTACGTTTTTGCATGCCCGGCACCGTGAGAGGTGGCTTGCAAGCATTATTGAATCTGCTAGTGGTAGCTGTAACTTTGCCCACCTAACGTCCGAAGAAGCTGAGGCACAATGGATTTTAATTACCTTATCCAAGGTTGGACTTGTCTTCCCGTGACAGGACTGGAGTTCAATTGTCTGTGAGGGGATGCAGGAAGGAATTTCATTAAAGAATGCATTTTGTCTGGGTCTTGAATGATGAGCCACGTTGAATACGGTGAGTGGAGGGCACAGGAAATGGCCATAGGCCGAGAGTAGCGCTGAGGTCAAGGCGGAGGAGAGGGAACGGGGCTTTGTGAGCCAACAGAACGCGCAGGTGTGCTGGCGCCCTGGAACGCTAAAAAGGGAGAAGTGGGGAGCTCCCTGGTGGTGTAGTGGCTTAAGGCTTCGGCGCTGGCGCTGTGAGCGCTGCGGCCTGGGTTCGATTCCCAGCCAGGGAACTACCCAAATACCAAAAAGCAAAAAAAAAAAAAAAAAACAAAAAAAACAAAAAACCAAAACAAAACAAAAAAAGGAGAAGTGGGAAATCCATTCGGAACAGTAGATTCAGACCAGTTGATTACCCACGAGCAGGTATTTGGAAGAACTGGGGAAAATTCATATAATATTAAATGCTATAAGGAAGTATTTTTTAAGGCTTTAAAGAAACTACTTTCAATCTTTCTAATAATCTGTTCTATGATTACTCTTATCCAACCCTTCCTGCTTTCCACCATTTTTAATTTATATTCTAAAACTTGGCTCTGTTTATCCATTCTTTTTCCCATTCATACATTTACCCCTCCATAAAATACTTTTAAGGCTTTATATAAAGATTCTCTCCGTTAGAAGTAATGGAAACGCAAACTCAAACTGGCTTAAACATTCATTTAAAAGGGTTCATTGGCTGAAAATTTTGCAAGTCAGTCTAAACTTAGCAGGGTTCAGGTGTGGTTTGATAAATCTCTAACTCTGTTTCTCTTCACTAAATGACTGATGAGATTGGCATTTAACATCTAAAGAGTTTCAGTGAATGGCCACAGCCTCTTTATTTTACACATCAAGACCTACCCACTGTGGTTGTCACCACAGTATATAATGGTGTCTTTATCGTTTTTTATAACCCAGAGGCCAATTGCAGCACAATTTTTAAATACCAATGCATCACTGCCCTTTTGTTTTTATGCTTGGAAAGAAGGCACACATATAATATGAATATTATTTGAAACATGTTTACCTGCTTACTACTTTCAAATAATTCAAATTGACCTTTATTTTGGAGCAGGCTTTTCAACTCAAATAAATCTTTGTCTTCTTTCCACCACTAGAGGACAGCAGTTAAAAAATATTTATAACTGCCACTGTATTCATTACATTTTTGTTGTTATTGTTTTTACTTCTCCAAAATTATGATTAAAGTATGCTTAAAAAAATAAAATATTCTGTATTTTAAATATTCTGTCCAATATTACCAAACCACGTAATTGGATCTTTACTTTGGAAATGGTCCCTGTAAATATTCTAGACGTGAAAGCCCCCACTTTCAGTCTCTGATACCTTAAGTAATTTAGAAAATAGTGTGAAGAAGTTAAACTGAAAATCTGTAGATGTTTGCAGCCCAGTAGGAGATTTCAAAAATGTTAGACACTTTCCTTCAAGGAAGACAATATTCCACCATCAGGAATGACAAACATACCCGAAGGAAGGCATTCAGGAACCCAGGATGATGAAAACAAATTAGGATCCTATAGGATTCAGACACAGAGAAATCCATTTCAATTAGGCAAGATTTCATCAGACCCAAAGATTATTATGTATTATATGTCATTTAATCTGTTTATTTATTTGTACAATACCCAAAGTCTTGGTGATTCTGCTTGAGTATTCTTCATTTTGAAGTATATAGTATCTCTTTTGTTGTCTCTACAAGTTACATCTCTTTTCTAGTCTAAATTTTCCCCAATATTTCCTTATACAATCAAACCTTTGAGAAAATATTTCTGAGACCTTAAAGAGACTAATATACTTTCAAATTCCTTATGTAATTTATCACATTATTGTGTGTATATAGTGTGGGATTCAAAAATATAAGTGCTTGTCTGGCATTAAAAGAACAGTATTTGGTCTTCATTCACCTTAAAACTTGAATTTTTCCCAAAGCACAATGATATGTAGTGAATAGGTCTGTTTTTTCCTTGAGTACAGAAAAAAATGCCTCAAATTAGATATATAAATCTTTCTAACAGTAATTTATACAGATTAAGAAGCACACAAAAAGGACATATTGCATATGATTATATACATAAATTTTTGGTAGTTAAAATACATACTTAAGACTATAGTGTATATTTATTTAAAACTTCCTGCTTTTAGTTTTTTACTCAGATTGGAGAAAAGACAAAAGGTATTATATACTTGGCCACTAAATATAACAATGCAAAGTACTGGAGGTTATGTACACAGATGGAAGGCAAACTGTCTTATTCTATTTCTGGCTCTCAAGAAATTGTATAATAATAATTTCTTGGAAATGTCTCTGAGGCTAATGTTGCAAAGTAAAGTCAAATAAAGCTGAAGTAAAAACTGTCCACTTAAAAATCCTTGGTAAGAAAAAAGTCACAGATGAATCCTAGAGCTTATTTGTATAGCCTCAACATGAAAGAAATGCATTAATATCAGCATGCACATTGATCTACAAATTCAATGTCAAATAAAGCCCTATCATAAAAGAACTTCCCAAAGCAGTTTTCTGTGTAGGAATGTGGACTCTCTACATTTGTTATAAAAACCTATAAAACTGCTGTGTTAATTGGTTTACTATACCCCATTAAAGGACCTAATGCACAGTAGATGCAAATATTTGTTGAGTGAATATTTGTTGAAATAGTAAATAGAAAATTTTTCAGTCAAAATAGCCTCAGAATTAGACACCTTGAAGTATTTTTGAAGTAAATTTTCCTTAAAAATATCTTAGCAATAATTTACATATGATGCCTTTAATATAAATATATATATACACACACACTAGGTGATGGGAAGGGAAACTTATCAAACATATTACTATTTTTAACTATTTATAACATTATCATAATTCATTCTATTGCAATTAGAAATTTTAGCCCATTTTTCCTTTATGATTGTCATGCCATTTCTAAATCTTAATAGAGTAAAGTTTCCTCATAATAACTTTTTGGTGAACTGAAGGATTCCCAAACAAGTTATTTCTAAAATACATTTAGTACATGGTCAGGAAATAGCAAATATATTGACCACAAATATACTTCATGTTTTTAGCTATAGATTTTAACTTAACAAGGACCAAAAAGAAGAATGAAAGGGGAGTGGAAGAAAAGGAGAAGGAAGAGGAGGAGGGAAAAGAAAACAAAGAAAGAAAACAGTACAATCGTTTTAATTAACACATAATTAAGGACTACAATTGCTTCTAAAACAGTAACGCATCCTTCCACCAGAGGGCAACATTTGCAAGACATTTAAATGATATCTTAAAAACGTTTCCTCACACAGGGATACAAACATGTAAACCTATCACATTGCTATTAGGTAATAACTTACATAAATTTCAAAGAATACTATGAAGCGAATTATTTCAACAATTGCATATAAAACTTAACATCCACTCATAGTAAAACACAAGCAATAATTTTAGTTTAAATGGAGACAGAACTTTCAGAAAGAAACGCATTTCTTTATATCATTGGCATTTTTCTCAGTTCATCATTAACCATTTAGTTCAAATACAATGGGAAAACCTTAGGGTAGAAGAAACAAAAAAAAATGATTTTACATCAATGAATAAATTAATGAAAAAGTAATAGAATTTTACAAGTGGAAGGAGTGATAGAGATCACTACAAGCATTAATTTGCACCAAATTAGGAAACTGGAGTTTATTAAAGTTAAGTGATTGATTCAAAGTTACAGAGATGATGTTCAGCAGAGTCAGGACGCAAACCCATGTCAGGTGATTTTACGTTTTGTACTCTACCATTGGTGTTCAAAGTGCGATCCATGGACAAGGGGCCCTGGAAACTTATTAGAACTGCTGAATCTTGGGCTACACTCTATCCCTGTTGAATCAAAATCTATATTTTAGCAAGATTTTAAATTGTGAGAAACTAACACTCACTGCTTCTTCACCACTGGTTGCACGACCTTGGGCATTCACTAAATCTCATTTTTCTCCTGAATAAAATGGAATTATAACCAGTTTATTTTGAAGAATAATTATAAGGAATAAATGAGGCCATGTACATGAAAGTCATTAATAATTTGTAATATGCTGCACATATTTGTTAGAGTCAATGAAATCTCTTTTTATTTTTAAGAGTGATTGGGAAAATAGGATAAATATTTTATAGGAAGAGCTGTCTAATAATTTATTTTAAGACACTATTAAAATGGATGGAAGATATTGGGGATAAAGGAGAGTGTCTAGAGAAAGAAAGGCTTTTTCAACATTCTTAAATTAATACCATAGGTACTCATATAACTACCAATATTTCCTTGCATAAAAATAAATCTGGGGAATGTAAAGTCACAGAAGTGCATGTCCAGTGTTTGAGTTTTGAAAACACATGAAGAAAATCTGTTGGATTAGTAAAGAGTGTCTGAATACATGTCTCTTACAGCGGTAGTAGCTATTAATTTAAGAATAGCCTAAATGGCATTATTTGGTCTCAGGCGGCCTAGTAACAATTTCTTGTAATTTTCCACATACAACATTTTCTCCTTGTTTGTGACTTTGCTCACAACGTCCCCTCTGAAGAGAATGCTCTCCAAGTGCCACCACCCATCCCACTCAGTTCCAATAGGCTGTCATCATCTCCATTGGGCTAAATTTCTCTTAAAGTGTTAAGACAGACAAGGAACTGGCATCTCCTGAAATCTTCTCTGTACACTTTCATCCCAGGCTCAGTTACTTAACTTATCCAATTTCACCCATAATTATTTGTAATTGCATTTATGTGTCTATTTCCCACGTAGCTTGTGAGATCTTTCAGGGAACATTCCCAGAACCTAGTGCAATTCTTGGCACTAAATGAATATTTTTAGAATGAATGAATCAATATTAGCAGTAATTCTTATTCAAGCTCTCACCCTGTTATTAAGAGAATGAAAGATCTGGATGGCATTTATTTCCGTAAAGGTGAATGTAATTATTTTACTGTAGAAACAATGCTTTCATGTTGGATTTTTATTGGTTGGTGCCCCTTTAGTGCAGACTTAGTAATCAGGTAGTTCAGATGTTGGCATTTGGGTGAAATCCTAGCATGAGTGCTTAGGAGAATCACTTTTATATCACTATCCCAGCATCAAAGATCTTTATTTAACTTTCATTTTTGCATAACTTTTCAGAACTTCAAAATCATGGCTATCCCTAAGTGAAATACGTTTAATGAATTTGGTCACTAAAGATTTGAATAACACAGATATTTTGAAAAGCACCTAGATGAATCACATCCCAACTAGCTTGAATTGTTGTTTGGAAGGAAGTAGTTTAATGTCTTGGTTTTTTTTTCCCCCTTTGTGCTTGCTCAACTTTGGGGATAGATATTATTTTGAGGTTTTCCAGCGTTTTACAAGAAATGTTCAGTATTTTATAGGATGCATATATTTAATACATATTTATCAAAATAATAGATGTTTTCAGCATCCTTTTTTAAAATCAAAACTCATAATGAAATATGCTATGACAACTAGCATATTTAATAATGGCAGACTGGTTTAGCTACTTTTGATAATTTTTTTCAGCTAGCCATTCTGTATATACATATTTATTGTATTAATATTATTTGGCCTATCCAGAGAATATTCTTACCTGATTCTACATTTAAATCTATATTTCTGAGATTTGGTCCCAGCATCCCTAAGAAAAATCTACTCCCCCTGTTGGTTTAAATGAAATCTAAGGATTTCAACCTTGAGAATGTGGTTCAAGGGCGATCTGTTTTGTAACCATTTGCCTGAATTGCATCTAAGATGTTTGTGATTCATGTCAAATGCATTAATAGTTAGTATTAAGCTAGCATAGTTTTCTAGCTTTGCTTAATGAAATGGATTCATTGATGCTATACCTATATGCAAAAACAAAAGTCTTACATGAATGTTTCTCTATAGTGCTGCTTTAGGACAAGATGTTACAAAGAAAAAAAATCACCTTTTAAAAAATATAAATAATTTAAAATAAGTCTTGGAAATATCATTGGTGATTACTCATTGACAATGTGTAGCCACACATTCCATTCAGTAGTGTGCTGTGAATTAGTGAAGAATCATAAAATTCTGAGAAATATATATTAAACTGCCTGCCTTTTATTTAACCAAGGGCATTGAGGTTATAGCTATTCTTTTCTTTCTCTTGCTTTATTTTCTTTCTTTCTTTCTTTCTTTCTTTCTTTCTCCTTTTCTTTCTTTCTCTTCTTTATTAGGGGTTAAAACATAACACAAGAATAATATAATTATGCATTATGTGTACATATATTTTATATCTAAGGGATTTCAGGTGCTCCAGAGTACCACAAACATAAGTAAAATATGTTGTAATCTTCCTTCCCTGCAACACCATCAGATTTGATGTCAGCATGCTGGGCAAAACGTAGAAGACTAGAAGTAACTTGTCAATTTTTAATGAAGTCTTCCTTCCTCACAGAGCCAAATGCTCCATTCTCCCTGCAAACTCTGGCGATGATGACATCTTCCCACTTGGTCTCCATAGCATCCATTTCTGAAGATCCCCAGAATAGTCGTTGGCCAGGGCGATCCTCCCAGCTGCCCTAGAAACTTGGCAATCTGGTCAGTCAGCCAAAAGACGCTTCCCCTTGTTCTGAAACTTCCTCTGTCCGTGGTGCTGAACGTGCTGCCGCGACACTCCCAGATGGGCGCTGTCCGCCGTGCTGAAAAAAATCTCTGACTCTGCCCAAATCAGACCCGCGTATCTGTTATTTACTCACGTCTTCCAAGAGCAGCCGGCTCGCTCCATCTTAATTCGACTCTACCGCAGAGCAGAGTTGCGCCGGCGTGATAGGAGGAGACCGTAGGCAAGGAGAAAAAACTAAAGCAACATTGCTCACCTGAGACCCAAGATGCTCCCCTGAGTTTTGGAAGTGCTCTGCTCCTTACAGCAAATAGACCGTTTTTTTTTAAAGTACTATTTTTTTGGTACTGTATCCTTACACAGGAGTCTGTAATATTTTCACACTTCCGTTTAAAGGCAACAGATTTGATAGCAACAAGGCATTCAACACCAAAATTTAAATTGTTTTTCAGTGGACTGACTTCCAGGACAACGACTCATGGGCACCCGCCCAAATACCATGGCACTGCGTGCGCCCTTTGCCGCCGGATCCTCCCCTTCCAATGAGACTTTCTGATTGTGTCTACCAACTCTCCTATTAGGAAACCCGTGGGTTGCATGCAGCTATTCTGTTGTATTCCCGTTCTCACTCTCCCTCCCCTCTCTCACTCACACTCTTGCTGGAGGCACACCAATACCATTCTGCTGAAGAGAAAAAGCCCACAACTACCTTAAGGGGTTAAGACAATATGCGCAACTCTCGCCTTCTATAGCGATCACTATTTAAATCTGGCAAGAGCCCGACACTAGTCTTTGCAGGAATGGAGTCGGTAAAACAAAGGATTTTGACCCCAGGAAAAGAGGGGCTAAAGAATTTTGCTGGAAAATCCCTCGGCCAGATCTACAGGTAAGAGAAAGCAAACCTGTATTTGCCTGGGGTTCAGCATGAAAAAATCTGCAGGGCTATTTCCGTAAACCCTGGGTGCTTAGAGAGCTTGTAATATGATCGGAAAGTCTTTTTTTTGTTGCTCATTGCTGGAGCGGGGCTGGTCTGGAAACCTGCTTATTTATTCAGGAATGTTGCACTAAATGAACCTGTCTGCTTTGTGTGTATGTGTGTGTGATTTTTGTTTCCATACCTGCAGATTCTCATCCTTTTCTACCCAGGATTTATCCTCTTTATAATTGAAAAATGACCAAAGAATCTTTCTTTTAGTACTTATAGTGACACTAAATTCAATTTCTTTGATGCAGACAACACAACCCTTAAAAAAATTAACTAAGAAATTCCAAAGAGTAATGGCAAAAAAAAAAAAAAAAAAGATCTTAGCTTCAAAATCACTTGAGCTCCCAAGTGAATCCCCCAGTGCAATCATCCTTCTGCACAGAAGGAATAAGAATCAAAATCTATCAATAATTGATAGCTGAAGCAATTCTCTCTAAACCTGTAATAATGTATATGTAGTTTTCATTATTTGACCTCTCCTAAAAGTCAATTTCTTGCATGGAAAAATGTCACAGTACTTATAAGAGAAAACATAGTAATAACCATCAACATGACTTTGAAAATACTAGAAATTATTTTTTAAAAATTCATCCTCCCTGTAGTTATTGTACTAATTATGCTGCAAATCTCGCAACTCTAAATTTTTTCAATAATATTATACGAATATACTTTTTTCTTAGTAATAGGAACAAAATCAGGAAGAGAGGGCAGAAACAAAAGGAGAAACGATTCCAAGAGAGCGCTAATTTTCATAATTGAGAAATCTAAGCCTATAAAAATGTATAGAAAATATAAAGGAAATGACCAACGCGCCTCCCAATTTTCCAAGTCTCCTAGGTCCTGGTGGGCTTCCTACAGGCTCCATCATGTAACTATGCGGCAGTGGGTACCGCAAGGGCCCTGCAGTCCTGAAGCTGCCCTAGAGAGAGCTGCGCTTTCCCAGCCCAACTGCCATCAGGTGGGGCGTTCAGGTGCAGAGTTCAACTTGGCATATACGAGCATATGAAGCCAATGCAAAAAAGATAATAGTAAAATCACATTAGTTAAATTTTTCTTTCCCATAATAAATTGCCTTGTGTTGTACCATTGCGATTGGACTCTAGGAATCAGCACGAACATGGCCTCAAACACCTTTTATTGACCTGTCCCCAGATGATAGTTTGTAGCATTGGGAGGTCTGATGTTTTTTTTCTCGTAGCCTTAAATAGCTTGACAGCCATCTCCCAAGCTGTGTATTCTTGGAATTGATCTTAAATTTTCACTTGCTTTACCCGAGTGTATGAAGACAATTGTGTGTGGATACATCATTTAAAAGGACACATATAAAAATTAATTATCTGGTGGATTGGAAAACATCTGTAAATTGTAAACGGAGAGTTTCTTTGTTTAAATATAGAAAGTATCTATCTCAAGGGTCCACGATGATGTTACCGTTCACATTAGTCTTCTATTTTTAAAATAGAAATTTCAGGAATATACGGTGGACTAGAACACTGTCAGCTTTTAGGATAACCTTTCCATCGTTCAACTTTCTCCTCCCCCCTCCCGCTTCCCGCAACGAGGAAAGCCTCAAGGGACTGAATCAGACGGGCGAAATCTTGTGAAATACGGCGCCAATGCACAACACCACAGAACAAACATTAAATGTGATACCTTCTACCGTGGTGTGGCAACAACCCACCAGAGCTGGTTCGAGGGCACGTTTGCTTATCTGGGATTCGCATTTTAAGTCTTTGGAAATGGGCTGGTGACATATTTCGAGGCTTGTAACCGAGATAGTAATGACGCACGGTTGTGAATAATTAATTATTCATGTTATGGCTAGGAAGCTCAAGTGTCGGCCATATGTTGCGGAGGCCTTTGTTTCAAACTCGAGTAAAAGGAGGGAAAAAAAGATGTTCAACCAAAGCGTAAACGTTGCACTGGCACCCTGGGGCCGGAGGAAGGGCGCCGAGTGCGTGGCGCTCCCGGAGAGCGGTCACAGACCTTGGCTGCCTGGGTGCTGGGCCGGAGAGGCCTTAGTCCCCGCGGGCCCCCGGCTCGGCGGCGGCCGGGATCGCGGCATTCTCGCTCCGGAAGGCTTCAGCCTGCCTGGGAAGGAAGGGGTAGGGCCGGCCCGGCCGGGGCTGGGGGCCGGGGCTGCGGGGCCGGGGCTGCGGGCCTGCCTACAACTCCTGTCGCGGGGGCAAAGCACTGTGGGTGGGAGGCGTCTGCACAGGCGGGGAAAAGGCACGTGTGGGGTGACCCGTAGGCAGTGCGGATCCCGCAAGGGAGTCAGGCCCGAGCGGCCTGTGGAAGGGAATCAGGGCGCTGCGGGGTGGCCCTCGAGGGCATGGGGATTGGGTGCCAGAGGCCACATTACAGTTGAAGAGATGCTGCTGCCGCGGGCAGGAGGACTCCAGGGGCTGCGCAGCCGGGGAGGTCCCGAAGCCTGGTGTCTTCCTGGGCCCGCGCCCCTCCCCCTGCCCTGATGGGCCCTGAGAGCCGGGAGCCGGCCAGACCCCCGGGGTGCCTAACCCGAGGCTTCCTTGCTTCTCCCCGCTCCGCCGCGCAGGGTGCTGGAGAAGAAGCAAGACGCCCGGGAGACCATCGAGCTGACCGAGGATGGGAAGCCCCTGGAGGTGCCGGAGAAAAAGGCACCGCTGTGCGACTGCACGTGCTTCGGCCTGCCGCGCCGCTACATCATCGCCATCATGAGCGGCCTCGGCTTCTGCATCTCCTTCGGCATCCGTTGCAACCTGGGCGTGGCCATCGTGGACATGGTCAACAACAGCACCATCCACCGTGGGGGCAAGGTCATCAAGGAGGTGGGCGACAGCGGGCGCGTGCTGCACAGAGCCACGTCACCTGTTAGAGCCCCGGGGCCCCCCGCGGGAGGAGGGAGGCCTGCAAGCTCCGCAGCCCCGTCCTAGCACCTCCCCCAGGTCGCCTCTGCCCGCCGGGCCTCCCTTTCCTCCCCGGCCCAGCTCCCCAAGTTTTTGCGAAGAGTGACTTCACACAAAAAGTGGGTGCTCCGAAATGTCCGCGAACTCTAACTGGAAGTATTTTTCTTTTACTCGGAGAAGCGGAGCAGCACGTTAGTTACAATGTCCCCCTGAGTCCTTCCAGGCCCGACGTCCTTCATCAGAACGAAACAAACAGGACATGAAATCGAATCAGTTGTGCGCACTCGGGCAGTTGGCACCTGGCCGGTGGGGAGAGGCCCGGCCGCGCCGGCGCGTCTCGGGCTCCCGGGGGTGCAGTCCCCTCATCTTACTGTGTGTGCTGGGGAGCCTCTAGGGAGGAAAGGGTTAACGTCAAGGTCACAGAAACCCGTTGGGTCAGTACTTTCTGTTTGGGGGTGACCATGAGCTAGGGCTGGGCGCGCCGAAGCGCCTTGAGGGTTCCCGGAGACCCTCGCAAAGAGCGTTTAGTTTCAAAAATTTATTCAACGGATGAAAGGGGGCCCCAGTTCCCCAAGTGAAATAAGGGCTCTATCCCCCTTCTGATGCAGGTATTTCTTCCCAGTTTACTTTAAGGGGCACCTGGTGCGGCAGCTCAGGCTGCTGAGGGCGCACTTGGGCCCCGACCGTCAGACACACCCCGCTCCGGCTCTCATGATCGCCCCGAAGCGACAGCGCTCCCCACTGACTCCCCAAGTTACCCAGGCTGCTCTAAGTCACTCCGGCCCAAGCTCGTCCCCATTTTGGGGGGACCATTCTTTCCCCTCCCGCCAGTTCCTCCAACCTCAGCACCTTCTCTTTCAAGCTCCCCACCTTCCTTTCCCAGAATTTCCACCACCGTCCGCAGCGAGTGGGGTCGGCCAAAGCACCCCGCCAAGTGTCTCTATCCCCAACCCGCTAACGGGGTCTTTTCCTGGAGAGCCCCAATTCCCCCAAATGGAGCCCCGAGGACTTCTCCTTCATCGAAGTGAGATGATCCGACCCCCCTCCCAGTTTTCCCAGAGCAAAGCCAGGGCGCCCCGCTTTGCTGCTCATCACAACACATTTCAAATGACCCCGATTTTCCCGTGCAAAGAGGCCTTTCTTCTCCATAGGAAGTATAGATTCAGTTTTGTTAGGAAACGAACAGTAAGCCCCCCCCCCCACGCCCGCAATGCAGGGGTCCCCCGGGACTGAGGGTCCTTTGGCCGGAGAGCTACCGAACGTGAGTCTTCAGCCCAGGCACTGACTCTACTCTCTCCCTCCATCCCATTATTTTTTTTAATTTTTAAATTATTTTTCCCCCTACTCCCATAGAAAGCCAAATTCAACTGGGATCCAGAAACCGTGGGGATGATCCACGGTTCCTTCTTTTGGGGCTACATCATCACCCAGATTCCGGGCGGCTACATCGCGTCTCGGCTGGCAGCCAACAGGTAATGCGACGGGCCCGGCTTAGGGTCGCGGAGCGTGGGCCCTCAGAAGCGGTGGTGGAGGCTGGGGGCAGGGACAGCCTCGCGGGGGGATTTGGAACTCCTGGGCTAGGCCCCCCGCACCCCCATCCCAGCAGGAACTGTTGGCGCCTCCTTCCTGAATAAAAACCCCTAATGGATCTGGGCTCTCCGAGGCGGGCGCGCTTCGTGGCGTCCTCTCTGCTCTGGCCGAGCTGGTCCTTCGCGAAATAGTCGACGTGCCTTCAGGCCCCGAAGGCGCCGAGGCCGGGCGGGGAGCGGCCCGAGCTCGGACAGTGAGGCCCGTGCCCACGGCGTGGGGGCGTCACGTGCTGCGCTCTGGCCGGCGGTCCCGCGGGGGCCCCAGCTCCCTGCGGCGCCGACCTCCGGGCAGAGCGCGTCAGAAGTCCGGCGGGGAGCCCGCCCAGATGGCGCTCGGGATCTGACGGATTTGTTTCTATGGAGGCAGGCAGGATTGCAGGCGCCCGGGTGCGATTCCACCTGTTAATGAGCTCCGCGGCGTAGGGGCGGGGGTGGGGACGATCAGCTGCGTCCAGGGGCCTCCGGCCTTTCCGCGCTGGTGGCTACAAGCCGAGGTCCTAGCGCCAGGCCTAGAGAGTGCTCCCAGCGCCACCTACAGAGGCCCCCCGAAATGTGGGGCGTAAGGACTGACGAGGTCGGGGTGTCAAGGAGCACAACTCGGTCATCAGAGGGTGAGAGACAGCTTTATTTGCTTCACTGGTTGTATCTAGATAAATAAAGCTAAATGCTCTTTAAATCTGCGTTGTTGAATCTGAGCAATAGCACAGCACTCACCCTTCCAGGTAATGGTGCATAGAGATCACAAAGACTTCTGGTAGTCAGTCCTTCCGACCTTGACCTATGACCGCACCCCTCTCCTGCCCCCTAAAGATGGGAGGTAACTTAGAATTGGGCACCCCTCTAGTCTTGATCCCTCCTCTGCTTTTGTATACTGGTCTCTCCTCATCTCTCAGTGAACTCTCTTAGGCTGCTTCCTGTGGCTTTTGTTACCTACAATCCCATTCACCAGAGGTGTCGTCCTCTCCAATATTTCTCAGTCCTCTCCAAGGCCTAAGAAGGAATTCTTGCAAATTTATTTTAAGCTTAATGATTCTAGGATGAGGTTTTTGGACAGTCCTTCAACATGTCCAGAGGCGTGTAATAGATTAGGAATAGTGTCCTATGAATTTCATCTATACCTTCAAATGGTTAAGACACAGACAGAACAGAGACAAAACATTCTTTTAAAAAATGCATCAGTTTAAAATGAAAATTATTAACTGTGTAGATTACCCAATTTTATGGATGGGATCAAATGGAAATCAAAGGGGAAAAAATAGGATCAGGCAGAAAAACCTAAAAGAAATATTCCCTTCAATATTACTGGTAATGAACATATTACATCTTTGACTTTCATATCCCTAATACAGTGTCTTAAATTATTTTTATTTCCCTCCCAAAAAGTATTTTTTAAAACAAAATGAACTTCCTCAGAATGCTACTCCAAACATACGTACATGAACTGTTTTCACTTCAGGGGAAAAATATCCAACCATTCACCAAAAGTCCAAAATGATTCATGAAACTCAATGTGATGTAAAATGAAAATATAATGGCTGAGCCTGTCAGATTTTTTTTTTTTTCAGAGTCAAAACCTTCAGCTTGCCAAATGTTAAAATGCTAACATTTTCCTGCCAGGAAAAAAGCACCAGGGATGCCCCAGCTTTCCTTGTTGTAACACTGGGAGGTCAGTAAACAGGTTTTCCTGGTTTTTTTTTTTCTTTTTTCCTGGAGAAAAGCAAACTCCTTGCTATCATTTGCCATGTTTAGTAAGGAAAAGACTGATGCTGACTCAGCTTCCATTTACTTGGTAGATTTTCCTCAAAGAAAAGAATTTCTGAATTTTAGAATTTTTATTTACATCCAAATTCACCTTACCTTAAAGTGGGTATGTAAGGGAGACAAACCTTATATTTTCACATTCAGTGTTTCGTGTTCTACTAGACTGAGAAAATTAACTTAAAATTTATTTTAAGTTAATTTATTTATGGACAGAAGATTATAGACTAACTTCCTTATCACATATTAGGATTTTTGACATCTTTGCTTCATTTTTAAACTAGAACAAAACATTACAAATACAGTTGAAGCCTCCTGTGAAAAGATGTTTTAAAAATATATAACATTCCCTTTTTTATTATATAAGTATACATACTAAGTAAAACATATAAAAAAGGAAAGATAATGAAAATAATAAATAATTTAATCACCTAGAGACACCTATTATTACCAAGTTGATGAATGTCCAATTGGTCCTATACATGTTACATAGAATTAGAATTGGTTTGAAAGGTGTGTATTTTCTATCATTATTCTTTTTCAAAAACAGTAAAAACAACACAGTGAGACCAATTTTCCACTTACAAGAATTGTATGCCCATTCAAATAAACTTCTCCCTATAGATCATTTACTAATAGAACAAGGTTTCCCTAGGGCGGAATACTGGGGACAGACTCCTTTCCCTCTAGGTATGACAGAAGTTCCCTTTGGTAGGTGTTTGCCATCATTGTTAGGGGTGGAGCTGGAGTAGAGGAACTGTGGTGTGTGGAGACAGCTGCTCAAGAGAAAAGGGCTCCTGGTTACACTTCCCGGCAAATTTCTCAATGGAAAATAAACATTAATGATGTGGAGCCTCCACACTATGAATTAAGTAAAATCAGCCCCACACGGGGTTTTGGTTCTTTTTCTGGTCAAGTCATAAGTTTGCTTGCTTTCCTGCTCATTGAGAGGCCGACCTGAGGGACTCGAAGGAGAGGAAACCCAGTTCCAATAGAGGGAGAGCTCTTGCATCATCTTTTCCTTTGTCTTTCCTTAAAGGGCTACTGTACATGTTGGGCAGGAGAATTTAAGGACTCCTCACAATATCTGTGATGTTTTCGGATGAGAACATATTTAACACAGTGGTGAAAAGGTGTCTGGGACCAAAGAATTTTGTCTTAAGTAGGTCACAGGGTTTACAGTGATCCAGTTATTTACAGATGTGAGGTTGCTAAGGATTGTTTTTACCTTGCATTTAGTGAGAGATTTGGAACCTGGGCAAGTATTTAATGGGAGAGACAACAAGATTTTTGCAGTGGGCATAACCAAAGAAGGTTAGCTTTACCGAAGGAAGTTTGGTCAACATTATGTATTTAATACACAATATTGTATACGCGAAGACTATTCTATTCTTGCCTGCATCTAGGTGGCAATATCCTTAAACCCTATTAAATTTTTTTCCTACCCTCCTTTCCTCTTGATTTCCTAACCCTGCTTTAACTTTTTACATAGCACTATTGCCACCTGTCATAGCAATCATATTTTAGTTATTTTCTCTTTGTTTAGTGTCTGCCTTTCTTCAACGAAATGCAAATTCCATGACAAAACAAGTAATTTTGTCCAAGTTGTTTTCATTGCTGTATACCTAGCATCTCAGAGGGTTTCTAGCCCATGATAGATACTTGATGAATAAATACAATGAACATCACAACAAAGTATTTTGGGCCTTTAAAAAAAAGACAGTATGGTATAGTGGTTAAGATATAGGTTCTAAAGCAAACTTGTTGAATTCAGATGCCTGAATGTGTTGTTTAATAACTAAGTGACATTAACTATTATTTAACCTCTCTATTATTTAATCTTTCCCTGAAAGGGGACTAATCAACATACCTACCTGATATGATTATCACAACATCTAAATAAGAGGACGTATATAAAATTATGTTAAAAAATGCCTGGCATTCAATAATTATTTGCTGTTATCATTCACTATTAAAAAATCTTAAATTCAGAAAAAAATTAAAAGAAAAAAACTCCTATGACCATTCAACATTACTTATGTTTAAATTTGCCTTAAGTATTAGTAATGCAAAAGGATTATTTTTATTATGATTAAAAAAACGCCTCTTTTCACACGTAAGGTTTCTGCCTTTAAAATTATTTTCTCTTAAACATTATGCACAATTAATATTACTGTTCATCAGAAATGTCATAAATCTCACTTGAAGGCTTTTAAAGACCTGTCTTAAAAATATTTTCAGCCAAGAGTATAGAGTGCTAGTGATTCAGTTCATGCTATGTTTGAATTCCAATCAGGCATTGTAAATACACTTCAAGAAATCCATTTAAGCTTGAGGTTTGACTTCTCTGTTCAAAGTTAGTTTACTTTCCCATGCGCCTATCCTTCATTTAAAGAGGATTCAGTTCTTAGTGCAACATTTTGTCTTTTCAGGTATTTCTTGGGTTTCTAACTTGACTTTTGCTAAAGAAAAAATCATTCTTTACCTAAATAAGGTTCCTGTGTGTCTGTATCATAGAGTGAACTCCTATTAAAGAACCCATGTTGGAGCTGGATAGGCTCACCCATCTAATCCAATCTTCTCATTTTATGAACCAGGAAAGGAAAGAGAGGTGGTGACTTGCCCAAGGTCACAAGAGATGGTGACTAATCTCAGGTGTCCAGTAGTACATAACCACAAGCTACATACACTTTGAAATTTAACACATCTGCCTGATATTGTATATGCTTCATTGTGAAGTTCACTTTCAGCTGCAGGCTGAGCCATTTGCTCCTTGAATGAATGTCTACAATCTATCATGCCCCAAATCCTGGACAAAAATCCAAGAATTAGAAAGAGAAGCCTTTAGTGGGCCCAGGGGATCCTTAGATTTTCGTGGCAGGAGAAACATACTGTATTTTTGCATGTGCACTGGCTCCCAAACTGTTTGATAACATGAGTGATTTTGTTCTTCTCCCTGCAAAAGACAGCATCCAAACTTGATAATGACTTAAACAAATAGTGTGATTGTCTGTAGAAGAAAACATGGTATTTAGAAATTTTCTCCTCCCTACCCAGCCCCTTTGGCAGTTTGGACTCATAGAAAATTGCAAAGGTTTGAGCATGACTGGGGGTAAATTAGACCTTTGTCTGCAAAGAAGAAGGTTTCTTCCTTGCGATTTCAAATGCTACAATTCAAATCATATTACTGACAAAAAAAGACCGATTTATACTTAAAAATGAACAGATTTAAATGTATGGATTTAAAAACCCTACTGATGTGCATTTGCACTTATAAAAATGATATCCTGTAGGTAAATACAGGGTATTCTGGTTAGCCTGATTATGCAAAATCCTCTTGTGAGAATGATTTTCAGAAAGAGAGGAACAAAGATATTTTAAACTCAACACCTTCATAATTTAAGCCCAGAAAGAAATTATTTTACAATCACGATTCCTTTTATTTTCCACAGAAATAAACAATAAACATGTGCTTTATTTATTGGAATAAGCATTTATTAGAAATGAAGTCTTAAAACTCATTACCAAACACACTTTTTTCTATCTATCATCTATCTGTCTGTCTATCTATCTACCTATCTATCATCTATCCATGTCAGTCATCATCCTTTTTTCCTCTCTGTTTACCTATCCATTGCAAGCTGGAGTCTCTTAACCCTTCCAGAGAGAAACATTTGCAAATTCCTTTTGTGTGAAAAATAATTCAGACTATGAACATAAGTCACTGCAAGGGACCACCATCCTGCAGTGGGGGGAGACAGTTTATAGTCGTCAGTCTTTTAGGGCCAGAGGAGACTATTTCTATCTCACTCATCTAGCAGCCTATCAAACATCTAGCCGCCTGCCCATCGTAGGCCCTATAGGTTAGGTATCCAGGGCAATGCAGATGAGGCCATCCTTGTTCTGACAAAAGAAAATACCCTTTCCACAAGATGAATAGATGGATCAAGAGCAGGAGGGGGCCCTGAAGGGCTTGCACGTGGTTGGCTGACAGGCGCTTGTCTCCCAGCCTCTTTCTCCTTGCATTTTCCTCCCCTCTCACCCCTTACTAGCTCTGGCTTCCCCTGTGTCTGCTGCATCCTAGGACCGCAGTGCAGAGGCAGCCTCTGGAGGGGAGGGACCTGATTTTGAGGGAGGAGAGAGTCAGGTGGGCAGCTGGTGGAATGATTTTCTTGCTGCCATATGCCACTGTTGGGGCTGTCTAATTTCTCTGTCATGAGTGATGAAGTCATTTTTACAACTTAATGATGTACCAAGGGACCCAGAGGGCTGGCTCGTGCTTGTGTATTTCTTTTTTTAATATGTGAGTAGGGGCATCAGATGTGACAAAGGGAGGTGCCCGAGCACTGATTTGATTAGATTAAACAGCCTGAATCAGTCTTTTCCTGCAAACCCTCTAGGAGAGGATTATGGTGCCACACCTGGGGTGAGGACCAGTAGTTCCCTGTTAAGTGACAAGCCACTGCCCAAATGGAAATTGATTGATTGATTTGGGGAAAATGGATATAAGCTGTAGAAGTGACAAGTCACCAGTGTTTCTGTCACCCCTTGTGGGCAAATCCTTGTGGGGTGGGCTTGATCTATGAGGGTGTTTGTGGCTATGGGTCACAGAAAAAAGAGATGACTGGGAATTTCACAGCTACCTCACTCTGGACCACGCTGAACATTAATCATCAGTCAGTATGTGGTGCGGGTTTTCAACAACAGCATTTGCTTTCCCAAACCTCTATATGCCTCTCAATTTAGGCAATCTGTTTATTAATATAGAGGCTCCTAGATACCACACACACACACACACACACACACACACACACTTTTTTCTTTGTCTTACAGTGTGAAATGATTATATTTTACATATAATCATGTTAAAGACACTGGTGTGTGTGTGTGTGTGTGTGTGTGTAATAAGCAGAGGAAAAACTAAGTACAAATTAGGTTTCAACTTGAAAATATGAAAATTGAATTTATTATGTCATTTGCTGCAGAGGAAATCATAAGAAAAGCAAACATTTTAAGTAGCTTTCAAGGGGTTTATCATTTTTAAAAGCATTCTTAATAGTCAAATGGCCCTCCTTTTATTTCATAGAAATTATAGTGATGATATTTGAGAAATTGAGAGCACCTATCCATTTCTAATCCTGTTCTTCAACATAGAAAAGTCATGATTTTTCACATTTAGTTTGCACATTTCTGGGTATTTTTTCTCAGTCTTGCTACTGATGGCTCATCTCTGGCCTATATTCACACCTGGAGTGGATTTTTAAGATAGCATTTTAGCTGCTGATGATAAGGACAAAGACTTAAAGCAAACTGAGGTATCATTCTAGTTGAGACTCAATTTCAAGTTTGGCAATATTTATCTATTAACAACTATATAATTTGATTATTTGTTTAGCAAAATCAATATTTCAGTTTAGTTCATTGCTGAAAAAATTTGTGTAATTTACTAGAATTTTCATTGATAGTTTGTTTTTATATATAGTACTGCTATAAATATAAGTATACTAAGATAAATACTGCTTGATATTATAGAGAAATGAGATTTACAATTCAAAAAATAAAAATGGACAAATATTTATTTGGGGAAATTTATTTATTTCTAGAAAATGTTTTTATGTTAAGTATATTTATTTTTTCATATATTACAAACCTTTATTTGGAAAAAGTGATGATCAGATCTTAAGTGAGTTTTTTAATTGAAATGGATTATAAAGTAAAAATCCCAAAACAAAACAGAAACCCAGAATATAAATCAGAAGTCAGATTAATTTTAGAAATATATGTAATTGTTAATTGTATTGAACAGAGCATTAATTTTCTATTCTGTAGTCACCAATTTATTAAAGCATTCTCAGATAAACTACATAATTATTTGACATGTTATAAAATTTAACATTTAGTCTGTGGACAAACATTGAAAAATCCACCTGAAAACATCCACAGTGGAATTTCAAAAGACAAAAGAATTGCAAAAATGAACCTAAAAGGGAGCACAAATGTTCTCTTTAGGCCTACTGCAGTAACAGGATTGCTTAATTTATACGATGTAGGAGAAGACAGCCTTCTCCTTTCCTATAGTTAAAAAGAGTCTAGAAATGTAGCTGTTAGATGAAAATGGGAAAAAAATAGAAAGCCAGTTCAGTTAAGTGGAAACACAGAAGAGATACTCTAACCATGCAAAGTGGAGAGGAGTGAGTGAAATATCAGAAGAGCTTTCTAATCAATGTGAAGTAAATCATTCAGGGATACAATTTCTACCTCTCCCTAACAGCACCTTTGTATTAGGGGTGGGAAGAGAGAGAAGGCTATGAGTTATGAATCGTCTTCATAATTGCATTAGTTCTCCACTTCAGGAGGCAGATGAAATGAGAATTGAATAGAATAATAATTGCATGTATCACTGAACTTTTATAGATAGATATATGATTTCGCTGCTTCATCGAGACTCTGCAAGGCAGACATTCTTACACCTGTTTTATTGATAAGAGAATTGAACTCAGAATAACAGTTATTTTTCTAAAGAACACTAGATGGTAAGAGAAAAAGTAGGGGTATGAACCCCATTGTGTCTTACTTCAAATCATGTCCTTCTTTAATAAACAGATTTCTCGTGTTGAATAGCTTTACTGTATGTGTTCTTTAAGAAAATCTATTACACAGTCTCTTAAAAAAACACTGCTACTCAGTGTTGGGCTAGGTCCATAGGAAAGAGCATGGCTGTGGAATAATTATAAGATTTATTTATATGCATGATTTTGCTTTTTAGACAAGTCTTTTGATAAGAGGATAGACTTAGAAGCCTATTATGGTGGATTTTGTTTTCAGGGCAGCAGTTCTGTGAAATGCAATTATGTGTCAAAGTCAAGACCACTGCTAGGGATTAAAAAGTTCACATGACTATCACACATTTTTGGTATGTAATCTATTTTCTTCTCTTTGTTGAGATATAAAAAATATATTCAATTCTTATGTTTGTTTGTTTGTTTTTGTAACATCAGGCCAAAACAAAAATGATGACTGTCAAACATACTACAACATACACAACTACATTAAGTACTGATAAATGATGAGATTCTTTAAGAGGAGAATATGTCACCTGTAAAGCATTACAACTTGATTTAATTTTGATAGCAGAGCTTCAGAGATAGTAGTTTCAGAGTGGTGAACAGAAGGTGTCATTACAGTTGGTTTCAGGAGATTCTACAGTGTTGTTTGGAAGACTTAAGGATGAGGGCAGACTGAGCCGTGTACTTGAACTTAGCAACTATCTTAAGTGAGGATTTATCCACAGGGGTACTCTAAATTCTAGTCCATAGCTGCTATCCTACAGAGTTTCCATGAAAGTAACTCAGCTTCCCAGGATTGTTAGGATACCCCGAACAGCAGTTTGTCCCCCATTAAAGCCTCAAGAACAAATAAATGGTCAATTGGTTGAAAAAGATACCAGGATAAAGAAGGTTCAAAAAAGAAACTTCTGTTATCACCTACATGTACCTCAGGAAGGGAAATTATCATGCCCTCTATTTAAAGTCTTTATGTAAAAGTATAAGAGGAAGCCATATATAAAACCTTCTACTAGCATCATGGGGTTTGATAAGTAAAATAAAGACCCAGACTGTATTCCCCAAGAGACTTAAATAACTTAGAGGGTAGAGAAACACATGATATTTTGATTAAGTCTTATAAATGCGTTCTATGGTACTTCAGAAATAGCTATCAGAGATTAGCTTGAGAAGAGGGGTGTGTGTGTGTGTGTGTGTGTGTGTGTGTGTGTGTGTAAGAGAAGAATTAGGGGTAAGGGTGAGGGGATACCAAGACAGATTGAGAGGCTAATGTATGTTGGTTAATTCTGTATGCCTTCAAAAGGGGAAATAGAAGTCTCACTATATGTCTGTACAAACTTAACCTGCTAGAATTTCAGGATGATAAAAGCATTCTGGAAGAAAAGGTCTAAGAATAACAATTCTCTGAAAACTCTATTGAATGTTGGGAAATTTCTATGTAATAATAGCTGATATTTATGAACCATTTACTATGAAACAGGCACTGTCTTTTTTCATAATTGATTCATTTAATCTTCTTTATGACAATCCTGGAAGTACGAGAACTTATCTCCATTTTACAGATGTAGAAACTGAAGCTTAGAGAATTTAAGTAATAAACACTTGCTCATCGTCATACCTAGTAAGAAACTAGAGTTGGAATTTAAATTCATATAGTGTATTCTTAACTAATATTGTGTCATGTTTTTGGGTGTCCTTAAGAAAAATACAGCAACTGCTCTGTCAATTTGGTCAGTGAGGACAGTTAAAACCAGGTCAGCAAACTTCACTTAGTATCCAAGTGACCATAGCAAGTTATTTAAACTCGCTGAGACTTGGTTATTCTATCTATGAAATAAGGATAGCAGTAGTAACTTTCTAATATTGCTGTTGTTCATTTAAAACAAGAGTCTACAACAGTGATTGACATATACCAACAATTCAATAATCATTGGCTATCATTACTTCTACTTGACTGACTCACATTTATGGATTTATTTTTATGGACCAGACTTCTTATTTCATTAAACTTTCTATGAAATCCTATGAAATACAACGTTAATGTCATCACTGAACAAGTCCTAACACCTCTTAAATGCTTAGGATATACCAGACATTCTTCTGGGTTCTTTAGTTGTAATAACTCATAGGATCTGTTAATATCTCCATTTTGTAGATGAGGAAAGAAGCATAAATTATAAAATAAATTGCTCAAGATAACTCAAATAATAAGTGACAGAAATGGACTCCGAACCCAGGTAGTCTGGTCCTAGAAACTGTGCTCTTGCCCATTACACAGCACAGCCCTTTTTATAGACAACTAATCAGATGCCTGACACATCTTTATCGTGTGGAAAAGCTAGAGTTTCACACAAAGTTCTATATCATATTTATGTCACTTTTTCTTTTCTCTACTAGCATTAGTGACTCTGGCCTTTTGTTCCTCTATAAGACATCATCTTGCCTAAACTTACATGAATCCTGACCACCTTCTGTCTCCCTGGCCTCATAGATCCCTCTCCCTTTAATTCCTGTAAGCTTTGTATTTACTTCACCTTAGTGGCATTATCATCTATTATCTTCTACGACCCAAAGCTCCATTATTTCCAAGATATCATGGATTTGGACTCTGCTCTGTTCTTATTTCTATCACCTGTCCCACTATGTCCAGCCATTTTCAATACTGCCCTAGTTTCTGATATATAATATAATCTCTTCCATGCTTTGAACTATTGTTGATCCATTTTCTATTTTTGGCATCCCTTCCTTCCTTTTTATTTTTTTCTCACTTTCGAATGCTCAACTTGGAAGGTTTCCTACAAAGGGCTTGCTTCCTGGTCACTCTGGCTGGAATGGATTTCTTCCTCCTTTGCGTTCCATGTGTCCTCCTAGTTAAGCCTTCAACAGAAGTTGTCTCTTGGTTATTTGTCTCTTTCTCTCTCCTACTATACCAAGGGCCATCCTGGTTTTTTGACTGAATGCCTAGTAACATCATGTAGCTCAGGGGTGTGCAACCTTTTGGCTTCCCTGGGCCACATTGGAAGAAGAATTGTCTTGGGTCACACATAAACTACACTCACACTAACAATAGCTGGTGAGTTTTTCTTAAAAAGGTTGCAAAAATCTTATAATATTTTAAGAAAGTTTATGGATTTGTCTTGGGTTGCATTCAAAGCCATCCTGGGCTGCATATGGCCCACAGGCTGAGGGTTGGATAAGCTTGATGTAGATGAAAGAGCACAGATTTTCATATTCGAAAGCCCTGGATTCAAATCTCAGCTCCACTGCTTGCTTTTTTCTTGTGCTTTCTGTGTACATTTTTATACTTGTAAAATGAAAAGAAAGTATAACTCAGAAAGTTGTCACATGGATTAAATTAATTAATGTAGGTGGAGAAAGTATAGTATTAATGACTGCTCTGAATTTTAGCTCCCTTCTCCTCAGCACAATACCCTGTTCTAAATATAGTCTCATAGAGATTTGGAGTATGAATGCATAGGTGGATTTTGCATGAAGTGGCTGCTTCAGTTTTTGCTGTGTGTAGTACAGCAAAAAAAAGTATAAAGAAAGGCTCCCCATGTTGAGCAAGAATTTTGATAATCAGAATTTTTTTCTTTGATATTAATTTGTACACCAATTACATAACATTTAAAAAGAAGACAGGTTCTGAAAAGTTTGATGGGCTCTATTTTTAGTTAGAAAAAAAATCAATGCATTTTTATGATGTAATGGCCACTAATAATAAAATAAAGGATAGTTAAAGTGGTTAAGGAACTTATAATAAAAGTAGGAAGCATTTAGAAATGTCACAAGATTATATAATTTGAAACTATTCAGGAGTAGAAAGGAAACATTGAAAGTGATCTATGAATATTTTATTTCAGCAATAGCAGGATGATTTCAAGTAACTTTGTAAAGATTATTATTTAAATGTACAATTAGAATCTTGAAATAAGTATACATTACTAACTACATGGTATGTGCATCATCAGGTATAAATCCTACTGGCAAAACCCACACTGGTTTTGGAATCAGACTAGATTTGGAAACAGGGCTTCTCTACTTAGAACGGGTCAACAATTTGTGCAAGTAATTTCACTTATCTCAGGCTTAGTTTCTTCATCTATAAAATGGGTATGTTAAGAACACCAATGTCATTGGGTTGTTAGGTAGTTGTGGATATTATGTGTGGTGTTACCATGGCATCTAGCAACTTGAATAAACACTCATTAAGTTTAGAACTGACTATAGTGAGCACCGAACAAATAATTCATAATTGATTCACCTCTACTGGTGGTTGCTTTTGTTCACCAGAGGACATTTTGCAATTGCTAGAATATTTTTGGTGTTACAACTTGGGGGTGTATGCTACTACTGGCATCTAGTGCATACAGATTAGGGTTGTTGCTTAAGCATCATACAGTGCACAGGACAATGTCACACAAGAAAAAATTATCCATCCCGAAATGTCAATACTGCGAAGGCTGAGAAAATGAGATAAACAATGGGTAAAATTTATCTTTCTCCACTTATCTAGAGACAGCAGTATTTAAAAACCCTTCAAAAAGGAGTGAGAAAGTGATAATTGAAAGTTATATTCATAGAAAGCGAACTTCATGCATCATACCTTCAGAGTAATTATTAGAAAAGAAGACACACATATTAAACAAACCTGGATAAAAACTTTACGGTGTTTTTTGGCAAATCTTAGCATGCAAAGTGGTCATCTGGACTGCTTATTAAAACACAGATTTCCAGGCTTCTCTTCCAGCACACTGATTTGAAAAGTCTGGAGTGAGAAATCGGCATTTTTAATAATGGTTCATGGATAACAGTTAAAAAGAATCCTTGCAAAGAGCAGAATGGGGTGGATGCATAACTCATACACACACTTTCAAAAACCCTGTAGCATTATGTAGCTCTGGTTCTCTCTATCCCTAAAGCCTTAAGTATCCAGTCTCTTTATTATTGGCAATAATAACCAAAGTAGAAGGGATCTACAGAAAGATACAAGTTTGCCAGTATCCGAACAACCTACTCATGTGACCAAAAGTCCTGTGTCACCTTTATCCTCTCTGTGGCCCATTTACTCCCTCCTATTTCTTTTCAGCCCTAGAGCAAAACTCCAAAGTGTCCTGGGGTTTGCACACAAGAATATTCTGATTGCAGTTTTAAGAGAGGTGAAGATTCTTTCAACTTAAAAGTAATAATCCCAAATTAAAATATGTTTTAAATCAATTTTGTAGCAATTTTGGATTCTTAGTTTCCAAAGACAGGTTATGGGATTTTTGCATTTATAATCTGAAAAATAAATCTATATTTAGCAGAAGTTTAATGTCACTAAATGTGAGACATTTCCATAGGAGTAGTTATTTCTAGAAATAGAAAATTTCTATTCTGTGTCAAACATTTAGGAAATGAATTATTCTTTGACACAAACCCAAAGATACCTATTCAGCAAACAGCAGAGAGGAAGAATGGAACAGAACAATCACCTTCTGGGTGACTGTTGACCTCAGTGGGGAGAAGCCCCTGAAGAGAGGCAGATATCAGGCTGCATCCCTGAAACAGAAGTGTGTGACCCCGTCCCAGAAAAAGAGCTGCTTCTACTTCAACCCTTCGTAAAGTCATTTCTCAAATTTCAATAGCAGCTTAATAATGATCACGCCCCCTTTCAGAAACTAAATTCTTCCACAGTTACCTTTAAATGTGTCCCTGGGAAGAATTGGAGCCTTTTTGAGGCAACTGATTTTGACTGAATTTAAGGCTTAATGTTTGAGAAAACTTGCACAGAACACACAGCTAAGCTCATTAGAGACTGTGTGTTCCAACATTTTCGTACAAGAGAATATTTCGAAAGTTACATGCTTAGTATGAACATTAAAAAATATTTTTAAATGATAAAATGGAAATTTTACTTGCAGATGTATAAAAATGTTAGCACCATATTTCTACCAATTCTTTCTTGAATCATTGGGTATATGTATACACCTAGAGATGTGCCTGAAACACTATCTCTCTGCCCATCCACATGCAAAAAAAAAAAGAAAATCTTGAGACAGATATATATTAATTATATTAATAGTTATTTTGATCATAAGAACATGTGTTGTGGATCTGATTATGATATTTCTTGGGACATTTAAAATATGATTTCATTCATGAAATTTTTATGGCTATACAGATTCTAGTGAAGTTGAAAATAGTTGTATAATGTGAGGCCCAACTTCATATAGGAATTTATTATTTTTTTAAATTCATTTTTATTGTTAGACTTATTGGGGTGACATCTGTTAGCAAGGATTACATAGGTTTCAGGCAGGAATTGATTATTTTTTCAAGTCGCCAGTGAATATCTACTATGTGTCAGGCACTGTGCTAGGTACTGAGGATATAATAGTGTATCTGAGAACAAGGTCTTGCCCTTAAGCAGCTTACATTTTAAACTGAGATATCAACCAAAAACATATACAGTGATTCATTAAATACTTATACTTTGTAATTACATTTATGGAGAAAAGAAATACAAGTAAGTATAACTAGATTTATTGGATCCTTCTTTTATTTCTCGTGCTTCAAATAAACTAGCACTTTAAGATAGTCCAAGTATCTATTTGCAATGGCTAGCTAGTCAATTGCAGAACATATTTTATTCTTTTAGAAAAAAACAATCTACTTTAAAATTGCTTATAATTAGCTTGATCTATGAAATTTAGCTCTGTTTACTCTCTCTCTTTTTCAGGGTTTTTGGAGCTGCCATACTTCTTACCTCTACCCTGAATATGCTAATTCCATCAGCAGCCAGAGTGCATTATGGGTGTGTCATCTTTGTTAGGATATTGCAGGGACTTGTTGAGGTATGGAACTGCAAGATGACATCATCTTAAGCATGTTATTATGACCCAGCAGACAATCTTTGCCTTGATCTATAAATAAATGTCATTAGAATGTGTCTAGATTGTGTTAAAAAAATTGGAAAAGTTAGGCGATCAGGTACTGTGTCTTTAAATGATGCTAAATTATAGTTGTGATTTCTTACTTCCCCTTCTCTAGAACTGAGTGGTATTAAGTAAATGTTTAGTGACTATTTGTGAAAAAGAAAAAAAAAGAACAGGCATTTTTATTAATGGGTTGTAATAAAAATGTTTGAGTCTGTCCTTTGCTGGTGATAAACCTGAATTAATAACTTTTGGGAGTTTTATGCCAAGTCCCTATTGCCTTTGCATCATCATTTGAGGTTTTACTAAGGTAATTTATTGAATATATTCTTTGGGCCTCTAACTTATGCAGCGGTTTTCAACCTGTGGGTCACGACCCCTTTGGGGGTCGAATGACCCTTTCACAGGGGTCGCCTAAGACCATCGGAAAACACATATTTATGTGGACATGTACTTATGCGGACCAGTCACACATGTGTAGAGAGCAGCTACCAATAATTTTATGGTGGGGGGTCACCACAACCTGAGGAACTGTATTAAAGGGTCACGGCATTAGGAAGGTTGAAAACCATTGCGGGAGTTAGATGCTCTGTCAACTTACTGACTCTGAAAGAATATCATTGAAAAACTTGAGATTGGGCTACCTGTTGCCCCTTCTTTTTCCATGGAGTAAGGTGGGAATAGAGAAATCAGATAAAGTATTAAGGCACTGAAAACAATCTCCTCTTTCCAAAAAGAAGGAAACATTGATATGATCAAAATAATAGAAAGAGGATAATTACAGTCATTCCTTGGTATCCAAGGGGTTTTGGTTCCAGGACCCCCCTCACATACCAAAATCTGAGGGTGTTCGAGTGTCTTATATAAAACGGTATAGTATTAATATTGCTTATAACCTACACACAATATACTTTAACTCATCGATAGATTACTTGTAATACCTAATCTAATGTAATGCTATGTAAGTAGTTGTTACACTGTGTTGTTTAGGGAGTAATGACAGGAAAAACAAGTCTTCATGTGTTTAGCATGGATGCAACCATGGTAGGCCGAACTATATAGTACACATCAGCAACAACATAACATGTCTTTTTCCCAAATGTTTTCAACCTGAGGTTGGTTGACTCTCCAGATGCAGAACCTGAGTATACAGAGGGCCAACTGTATTTTCAAGGTCTTAAATTCTAGACACTACTTTTAGGAAGTGTGAGCTTCTAGGATGTAAGCTTCACCTTCCTTCATACAGATGCCTCATACTTGGGAATCAGTGATTTTAACGCCTCACATAAAGGTCTTCCAAAATCTCAAACTGGTCAGAATTACAGATGAACTGACGAACAACATAGGATCTTTTATTTTGCCTTAATCTGAAGAAAATTAAGGTAGAAGGAAGACTTGAAAGATGGGGAGAATTAGAACAGGTTATTACAAAAGGACCATCTTTCACCTGGTCTGAGTTTGAAGTTTTAAAAACAGAATTTCAGGGAATCAGCAAAGGCCCTGGAGGAGCAGCTTTCCCTTGTCTCCATTCTAAGGAAGCAGCATCAGGGAAAGGAATGTGCTTATTTTCCAATGATTCTGGATCCTAAATAGCGACACCTATCTTCCCTTATCACAGGGTGTCACCTACCCAGCATGTCACGGGATATGGAGCAAATGGGCCCCTCCTCTGGAGAGGAGTAGATTGGCGACCACCTCCTTTTGTGGTGAGTACTGGGTGCTGGTGCAGTTACAGTGAGTACAAGTTCAGGAACAACTTGCATAGGAATTGAAAGTTGGTAAAGCTCACCCCTAACAGATGTCACCCCAATAAGTCTAACAATAAAAATGAATTTAAAAAAAATAAACCTGAGGGGTGTCTCTGTGTGTGCACGCATGTGTGTTTTTGTGTGTCTGTGTGTGCGTGAGCGTGCGTGTGCATGTGCATGTGTGTCTGTGTCTGTGTCTGTGTACATGAAGAAAGATTTTTTGACCACCATTTCAATTTCTTTAATTCTTATTGGTCTCCTTTAATCTTCTATTTCCTCTTGTGTTTTGTATTTTTCTCATTCATTCATTTCGTCTAGGTTTTCAAGTAGACTCATGAATGATTTTTATTGTAGTCTTATTTTTAAAATGTCTGTTCTGTCCTGGGTAAGTTATATCTACTTGTGTAGTCCTGTATTCCTGCCTAAATAGGTAGGTGTGTGAGTATGTGTGTGTGGTAGTGTGTGTGTGTTTAGAGAGGTTAATGGGTGAGTGCACATACACCCAAGGATGCAAGTGTGTGTTTCTGCAAGCCAACCAAGAAACACGAGATAAAATCAAGGATTTTTATTGATTTCATTTGCCTTTCTCCCATTCTCCCTTCTACTTTAGGTTCCTATGCTGGAGCTGTGATTGCAATGCCTTTGGCTGGCATTCTCGTACAGTATACTGGCTGGTCCTCAGTATTCTATGTCTATGGTATGTTACATTTCTATACAGTTAAAAGAAGTATTAAAAGAAATGTGCATAGGCTAAAACAACAAGAGAGATCACTAAACATACTTCTATGTTTACTTATTTTTTTTCCATTGGGAATCCTTACCTTATATTCTGAGAAGATCAGGAAATGCTTCTATCTCCATGATTTTCCCTACACTGTTATTGATTGTTTAAAGAAGCAACCACATTGCTGATGGAAGCTTTGTAATGTATGACATACATTGTCCTTGATTATGAATTAAAAAATTAAAATTAGCTCTTAATTCAAAGCTGGTTAGGAGGAAAGAGCTAGGCAGCACCCACTTCTCTCCTTGGCTAATGTTTTCTTGGTCATTTCCTTGAATGAGTCACTTCAAGACAGAAAGCTGGGTAGTGGTAGTCATGCTGATGAAATAATTCAATGTTGTGATGAAATACTATCGATCACTTGCAGCAGCAGCAGCAGCAGCACATTTTAGTCCTCATTTCCCCAGAGTTAATGGAGATTAAGCCCCCAAATAGTAATAAAAAATTACAAGAACCCCTAAGTCCAAACTCCCTTTCTGTTTACTCTTTAACTAGAAACTGAAAGCTTACCACTTCAGAGTATCCCTGAAGTCTCTCTCCAAGAGATACTTTTATAATAATGAGGAAAGGAGAAACGTGAGAGAGCTGGATTCCAGCTGATACTGTCATTGATTAATACCATTTTTGAACATGGATTTAAGAATCTGAAAGATTAATGAAGTCATGCAATTGGATAGAACAGTAACTGCCTGCTCCCAAATTTGCCATGATTCATTTCCATTTTGAAATGTTTTCATCAGAGCAAATCCCTATGTTTGTAGAATGTTATTAAATATACTGTATTTTGCCATGCACAACATGCTCTCACATATAATGTGCACCCACATTTTTGGACCAAATTTTCAGGGAAAGAAATCTTCTGTTTTAATTTTTTATTCCAAATTTTTATGTTTATATTTAGGTGCTTGTATTTTATATTATAAAGGAATTTTAGCATTTATTTTTTAACATATTATGGTACAAAAATTTTATGTAGCAAATAATTATAAAACATAAGAACAGATACAAAGTATAAGAAGTTTTACATTCAAACTATTTTTATATAAAAATGTTATTGTATTCCAGGGTATTATTTTGCATATAAATATCTTTATTGATTTCTAGAGTTACACTTTTAACTGAAAGCATAAATAAAAGAATTAAAAACATTTATATAGATATGGAATTAGTAATACCCATGTATAATGCACATCCTTATTTTTCCTCACAAATTTGGGTAAAATTGTGCATTATACATGGAAAAATACAGTACTTTATAGAAGAGGCTCTTACCCTGAGTCAAAAGCTATGGATGGGTTTTGGATTTATGAATACCCTAAATTGTAAGCCATGCATACATTTGTACCTACTTTCTTTTCTGGAGAGATCTTTTTATCATATTTTAATCCAGCGGTTCTCAACCTGTGAGTTGCAACCCCTTTGGGGGTCGAACGACCCTTTCACAGGGGTTAAGACCATCGGAAAACACACATCAGATATTTACATTACGATTCGTAACAGTAGCAAAATTACAGTTATGAAGTAGCAACAAAAATAATTGTATGGGGGATCACCACAACACAAGGAACTGTATTAAAGGGTCGTGGCATTAGGAAGGTTGAGAACCACTGTTTTAATCCATATCTTTCATTGGATTTTAAGAGTTCATAAATCAAAGAAGTTAAAAGCATTCACTTATAGAGTGTACTCACTCTACAAGTCAAGATGACCATTCATTAAATCCTCTGATCTGTGTCTTAGTTTGTTACTTAGTTGAATACATGATGTGGATTTAAAATAAAGATACTCATTTCTAAAAACCACTCATGAAAATCAGTCTCATTATTTTAAGTTATAACTTATTTAATATTTATCATTGAATAATACAACTTTTATCTATTAGATAACCTGAAAATCCCATATCATAATGCTTGCTTGTTTACTGTGTGTAACAAAAATTGGGTCTCTGAGCAACTTATTCAGCACTGATATTTTAGAACTTAGTAAGATAAGACCTGTATGGTGCCTTAAGTTTAAAAAGATGATGCCTGCAAACGATTAGCTAAGTGTTTGGCACTTTAGATTGTGTTCAGTTAGTGGTAATGATTATTTCTAAATTACAAGAGCTCTCATTTATTGAGTTCTTATTTTGTGCTATCTACTGTGCTCATTGCTTTATACATCATCTCCTTTAACTTCTCTTTGCCACAATCATAACAAAATTATCTCATTTTGTAGTGGAGGTTTGTAGAAATTTAGTTCCTGATTGGATTATGTAGCTAATGAGTGACACAGCCACGATTTGAATCTGAGAGACCATATTCCACAACTATTACTATACCAAATTTTCATACACTATCAGACACAAAATTGCATTTGCTGGCATATTCAGTAATTAGAAGAAACATGGAATATCAAAAACTTGGGTATTAAGGAACACTTCTTAGAGACTGAACAAGCCAAAAGGGTATTATGGAGATTGGGGGCTTTCTGATTGTTACTCATGGGAAATAGAACAGTATGAGGCAAAAATGAAATGGCCAGCTGCTGGGAAGCCAGAATAAATCTCTTGAAATTCTTTCTATTATTAATGCTTCCAGATTTATATTGTACAATAAGTGCATGTTTTAATGGTGAGAGTGCTATCTAAAAAAGGGAATGGAAAAAAACCTTGCAAACAATTTATTGTACTATAATGTATAACTTTCATCTGCCCAAAGAATGATCAATAGGTAACAGCATGTACTGAAAATAATATGGTGTACAGTCATGTAAAGTGGGAAATGTTACTGATTAATTACAGGTGCCCATTTTTAAAATGTATAATAGCTACTCAGGCCAAAATAATCTAGATTTCATTTAATAGTCTATATACTAGACCTTGAAGTGCTAACAGTAGAGGAAAATGAACATTTCTCTGAAAATACAGACTACGCTCATATATTTAGGACAGGCAAACAAAGAATTCACTCCCAGAAAAATTCTTTGAGGGCTGGAATTTTGTCCTGTTCATCATATTTCTGTCATTTAGCAGAGTGCCTGGAAAAGTAACTGCTCAGTTAATGTTTGTTGGATGTATGAACATATTCCAGACCACACCATTCAATAATTATTTATGGTGAGTTTCCTGTGTATCAGTGCTATTTAACAGAGACAAAGAGATAAAAAAAACTAAAGGACCAGCCTTCAGAACGCTTGAAGTCTGGTGCCAAAAGACAAAAAAAAGATGACAAAAGTTAGCTGGAGAAACATAAACTCAAATTCACATTCTACAGAATGTGTTTGTCACAAGATTATTGTAGTGTTCTTCCAGCAAATGATGTTAAAAGGAAGTATTTATAATGGTTTTCTTTAACTTCTTCCTTTTGAACTCTTGCTTGCAGGTAGCTTTGGAATGATCTGGTACATGTTTTGGCTTTTGGTGTCTTATGAGAGTCCTGCAAAGCATCCTACTATTACAGATGAAGAACGTAGGTACATAGAAGAAAGCATTGGAGAGAGTGCAAATCTTTTAGGTGCAATGGAAGTAAGAACTTTATTATGGTGTATATTTCTATTCTTATTCTCCATCTCATCTTCCTGCAACCAACCAACTTACTTTTTGAGTCCCTATTCAACCATGATTATATCAATCATGATTGTTTTCTTTACTTCATCCATATTCCCTAACTTATGAGGAATAATTGGTACTTCCTCCATCTGTAATTTCCTTTTTTTTAAATCTTTGTTTAGATTTTGCCTTGGATTATAGCTATGACTGTGAACCTAAGCAAGTTTTAAAAGTTAGTTCAATATGGTCTATAATTTAAACAAATCGAGGGAATAGTTAATTTTAATAATTTTTTTTTTATAATGTGGGTAGTTCCCTGGCTGGGAATTGAACCCAGGCCGCAGTGTTGACAGTGCTGAAGCCTTAAGCCACTACACCACCAGGGAACTCCCTAGTTGTTAATTTTAGATCATAGAAAATGCCAAATGACCTAACACAGTCATAGAAAGGCTATTTTTTTTTTTTTGCTTATTAAATAATCTAAATGTAAACTTTATGCACTTTATATGTGGTTTAGTAAATACTCAAGTATTAGAATGCCAACATGAAAGTTATTTTTAATGTAATAATCTTTTATTGATAAAATATTACCATTTTTCAGGATTATTATTATGAAGATCAAGTATTATGAAGGCTTTTTTTCCTAGTTATGATTTGGTTTCTTGAATAGGATCTGCCTATAGAGAGTGAAATACAGCTCTATGTCAATAATGCATATATTAATTTTTTAGCCCAGGAGACATTAATATATCATAAATAGTAATTATAAATAGCCATATGATACTTCAAAAAAGAAAAACTGGTAAGCACAAGTGATGTATTTAGACAAGTGAAGTATTAATAATTCAGCACTTAAATCGTGACTCAATTTCCATGTCCTGCATGTTGGAGGGTAACATGCCCTGGCGGAGAGACCAGTGCCCCTTCCGCATTGTCCGTCCTCTTTCTTTTAAGGCCCCTCCACACATTCTAATTGTATTTCATTCCAGCGATGCTCCTCTACTTCATTTGTTAGAGAAGACCTGTCTTTGGTATGTTACTCTAGGTACAAAGTTTTGTCATCTGTTGTTGCTGAGGGTATCTTGAACTTTAATAAATAAATAAAAAAATCCCATACTGGGTATTATTTAGACGTTAAACTTCAGTCCTTAAAAATAATTCTTACACTATAATTGTTCCATGAGCTGAAGAGACTGGCATTGGAACTTTCCCCTTCCTGTTTTCTTCTGTAAATTGATTCATAATTTCTTTCTAATGGTGGCTACTCAAAAACAAGTCGTGATGTGGGGGTGGGCAGGTGTTGATCATGTGCTCTGATGCCCACCCACTATAGTAGCCTTGGGCAGAAGCTAACTATAGGTGAGTTCAGAATTTAGCCTCAATTTTTAGCCAGAACTATTCTGATCAGCCTATACCTTCACTGGTTAAATGTGGTTCTTTTATTTACCAGTTTTTGAGAGCTTATATGTCTAGATCAGGCATAAATTTTTAAAAATTATCAGAAATTTAATCTAAGTAAAAACTGTTCTGAAAATGAACCCCCAAAAAACAGCTAGTGGGCTGACCATATAATAAAACAGCATAATCTCAAACTCCCCATTTTCTGTATCTTACTGGTTTTCTAAATACAGTATTTTATTTCTTATTGATATTTTATACTTCCTTGTAGCTTCAAAGTACATTTTTCAAAAATGAGGAGGAAATAGAACTTGTACTTCAGTTATTTTGAACTTTTTATTGTGAATGCATTTAATATGCAAGGACAGTAATAGGAATATCCAAATTTACACTGTGTAGGTGCAACAGTAGTTAACATCTTACCTTACTTACTTTACTTTTCTGTGTTGAATGATTTCAAAGTCAATGAGATATCAGAACACTTTATCCATAAATCCCTCACATGTATCTCTAGAAAAATAAGAACATTCTCTTTCAAATTTAAGTACTATTATCATACCTAACGTAAGTAAAAATAATTTCCTAACATTATTTAATACTAAGACCATATTCAAATTTATAATATCCAGTCCAAATTCTAATATTTACTCTATATTCACATGTCTTTGGTAGCTATATTTTTTATTGTTAAGTTTTTCGGGGTGACATTGGTTAGTAAATATTACATACATTCCAGGTGTACAATTCTACAGTGCATCATCTATGTGTTGCATTGTGTGCTCACCACCCAGTGGGAGTTCTCTTTCTATCACATATATTTGGCTCCCTGTTTTGATTATTGAGGCTTTGTACTATAGATTGAAATCTGGGAGTGTGATACCTCCAGCCTTATTCTTTTTATGTAGAATTGCTTTGGCTATTTGGGGTTTTTCTGTTTGTGGTTCCCTACAAATCTGATAGTTTTAAAAAATCTATTTCTTGGAAGAATGTCTGTGGGATTTTGATGGTAATTGCATTAAATGTGTTTATTACTTTGGGTAATATGGCCATTTTAACAATGTTGAGTCTTTCAATCCAAGAACACAGAATCTTTACATTTCTTTGTGTCCTTTTCAATTTCTTTTAATAGTGTCTTATAGTTTTAAGTGTATAAGTCCTTCATGTTCTTTGTAAAGTTAATTCATAGGTATTTTATTCTATTTGTTGCAATTGCAAAAGGTATTGTTTTTCTCATATTTTTCTGGTTTCGTTGTTAATATATAGAAATGCAATTGATTTTTGTACATTGGTTTTGTATTGTCAACTTTGCTGTATTTGTTTACTATTTCTTATAGTTTTCTGGTGGAGAATTTTCTATATAAAGGATCATGCCATTTGCAATAGTGACAGTTTGACTTCTTCTCTCCCAATTTGGGTAACTTTTATTCCTTTCTCTTGCCTGATTGCTCTGCCTAGGACTTCCAGTACAATGTTGAATAGCAGTGGTGACAGGGGGCATCCCTGTCTTTTACCTGATTTTAGGGGAATAGGCTTCAGCTTTTCCTCATTCAATATCATATTAGCTAAGAGTTTGTCATATATGGCCTTTATTTTGTTGAGGTACTTCCCTTTATACCCATTTTATTCAGTGTTTTTATCATAAATGGATGTTGTATCTTATCAAATGCTTTTTCTGCATCAATTGATAGAATCATATGGTTTTTATCTTTTTTTTTTGCTGATGTGGTGTATCAATCAAATTGATTGATTTGTGTATGTTGAACCATCCTTGTGCTCCTGGAATGAATCCCACTTTATTGTGGCGTGTAATCTTTTTAATGCATTGTTGTATTCTATTTGCTAATATTTTGGTTAGGATTACACGCCACAGGTTTTGGTATTAGGTAATATTGGCCTCATAGAATGAGTTGGAAATTATTGTCTCATCTTCAATTTTTTTTCTAGTTTTGAATGCTTGATGGAACTCATTGGTGAAGCTGTCTGGTCTGGGGCTTTTACCTTTGGAGAGGTTTTGGATGATTATTATTTCAATTTCCTTACTGTTGATTTGTCTATTTATATTATCCAGTTCTTCTTGGTTCAGTCTAGATAGACTATATGTTTCTAGAAACTTGCCCGTTTCTTCCAGGTTATTAAATTTGGTAGCATAAAGCCTTTCATAATTCTTTGTTATGATCCTTGGTATTACTACATTATCTGTCATAATTTCTCTCCTTTCATTTCTAATTTTGGTTATTTGTGTCTTTTCTCTTTGTCCTTTGATGAGCCTAGCCAGGAATTTATCAATTTTATTGATTTTTTTTGAAGAACCAGCTCTTCATTGCATTAATTTTTTTTATTGTTTTTCTGTTCTTTATTTTGTTTAATTCTGCTCTAATTTTTATTATTTATTTTCTTCTGCTGACTCTGGGGGGTTTTTTAAATTTGTTTTTTGTTATTTTATTTGGTTTGCTTTCTGCTCTTTTTCTAGTTCTTTAAGATGAAATGTTAGGATGTTTACTCATTTTTTTTCTTATTTCTTGAGATAGGTCACTAATGATATAAATTTCCCTCTTATTACTGCTTTTGCTGCATCTGAATAATTTTGATATGTTATAGTTTTGTTGTCATTAGTTTCTGTGTATTTTTAATCTCTTCTTTTATTTCTTCTTTGACCCAGTCATTTTTTAATAAGATATTATTTCATCTTTATGTATACGTGATTTTTCATGCTTTTTTTTTGCAGTTGATCTCCAATTTCAAAGCTTTGTGGTCTGAGAATAAACTTGGTATAATTTCAATCTTCTTGAATTTGCTGAGGCTTGTTTTGTGTCCCAGCATATGGTCTATCCTTGAGAATGTTCCATGTGCACTAGAAAAGAATGTATAGTCTTGTGTTGTAAGATGAAATGTCCTGTAAATGTCAATTATGTATAATTACTGTAATGTATCATTTAAAGCTGATATTTTCTTATTTTTTCTATTTGGATGATCTGTCCCAGTTGGATCCCAGTTGTTCAGTTTTTGTCAGTTTCTTGTTTTAGATCTGTTAGTAATTTCTTTGTAAATTTTGGTGCGTCCTGATTGGGGCATGTATATTAATGAGTGTCATATCTTCTTCTTGTTGTATTGCCCCTTTTATCATTATGAAATGTCCATTTTTGTCTCTTGTTACCTTTTTTACCCTGAAGTCTGTTTCATCAGAAATCAGTATGGCAACTCCTGCTTTTCTCTGGGTGCCATTTGCTTAGAGTATTGTTTCCCATTCTTTCACTCTGAGTCTGTATTTGTCCTTGTGTTTGAGGTGTATCTTTTTGAGACAGCACATGGATGGGTATTGTTTTTTAATCCAGTCTGCTATTCTGTGCCTTTTTATTGGTGAATTCAGTTCCTTTACATTTAGAGTGATGAATGATATATGAGGATTTCCTATGGCCATTAACTCCTCTCTTTTTATTTTTTTGTTGTCCCAACTCTTCTCTATTTTGATTTCTTGTTTCAGGTCAAATAACCTCTTTCAGTATTTCTTAAAATGCTGGCCTTGTGCTGGAGAATTCCCTCAAGCTTCTGTATATCAGAGAAGGTCTTTATTCCTCCTTCATATCTAAAGGATAACATTGATGGATAAATTATTTTTGGCTGGTATTTTCTCTTTTAATATTCTGAATATTTGATTCCACTGCCCTCTGGCTTATGGAGTTTCTGTTGAGAAGTATGGTGGCAACCTGATGGGCTTTCTTTTAAAGATTATAGTTTTGTTTTGTTTTGTGTTTCTTCACCTGGCTGCCTTAAGAATTTTCTCCTTGTCTTTGATCTTTGACATCTTCAGTATAATGTACCTTGGAGCAAGTCTACTAGAGTCCAGCTAGCTAGGGGTTCTGTTTTCTTCTTGAATTTGAGGTTCCAGATCTTTTCATAGGCTTGGAAAGTTCTCATCTACTATTTGTTTGAATAAGACTTCTGTAGAATTCTCTTCTGCCTCTTTTGGTGTTCCTATTATTGTAATGTTGCTCTTTCTAGTGGAATCAGCTAGTTCTTGTATAGTCCTTTCATTTCTTTTTACTCTCAAATCTCTCTCTTCTTCCTTCTGTGATGTTTCCATATTCCTATCTTTAATATTACTAAGTCTTTCCTTCATCTGGTTGTCCCTATTTTCTGTGGTAGTTAATTCGTTTCTCAGTTCTTTTATTGCATTATTTATCTCTAGAATTTCCATTTGATTCTTTTTATAGTTTGCATTTCTTTGTTAAAATATTTCTTTTGTTTATAGATTGTTGTATTCTGAGGTTATTTATCTGTGCCTAGGTACTCTGCCAACATTCTTTAAGCTCTCTAAGTCTTAAGAACTGCAGTCTTGAATTCTGTGTCACTTAGATCATTTATTCCCAAATCTATAAGTTTCCTTTCTGGACATTTTTCATTTTCTTTCTGAGTGGCTTTAAATCCTAAGGTAATCATTGTATTTGATGTATTTCTTTTCCTGGGCATGAGAACTTTTCTCTGGCAAATACAAAGAGGTCTTTCTTTCACTTCCCAGTTAGTGTCTCTAGCGTCTTAACAATATTTTCTCTTAGTTATTTGGTTTTCTCATTTTGGGACCTTCCCCAAAAGGTGGGCTTTTCTTCTTTGACTGAGTCACCTTGGTCTCAATATGCCTTCTCTTTGAGAAAATTTGTGGGTCATGGTGTGTTAAATCTCTGAGATCAGTGAACAGAAAAGCTGCTGTGCCTGTGTTTTGCAGTTTCCCTGAGCCCTCCTGCCAGTTTTTATGGAAGAGGATTTGTTGGGGAGGGGATTTGTTGGGCAGGGGATTTGTTTGTGCACAGGGTAATGGCAGTTTGCCTTTTTCAGTTAGTTGTAAAGCAGGCACTAGGTGGAATTAGGAAGTGTGTTGAGCTTTGGGAGAGAGTTAGGGGAAGCAGGCAGTCTCTGTGTCTATAGTTTCTGCCTGGGGGTGAGGGCAGTTTGGGTTGTAGCTGCTTACTGTTTCAGGTTCACTTTCCTGGGTGCCGGCTTAGTCATTACACCAGCCTGTTCCTCCCCAGTACAGCATGAGGGAGGGCTGGGTGGACATGAATGAGAAATAAAAGCCTGGTCCTCTGTTGGTAGATCACTGAGCATGGTGGGTGGGACATGAGAAACAAAAGCCTGATCCTGTGTAGGCAGACTTACACAGACCTGTGCCTTCTCATCAGCCTTTCTCTCTTCTCTTGACCCTATCTTTCACCCAGGACCATGTTTTATTCTATTCAGCTTTTCCACAGCAGCTGGTTCTTAGTTTCAATTTTGCCCTGAGCCCATTTGCGGTTGAGCCAGTGCTTCCAATCACACCTCTTGTAGTTAGGGCCCTATTTTCACTCCAGGCCATTTCGCAGCTTTTGTTCAGCCTCTTACCTGCCCAGGGAGTGGTGCTCTGATTGGAGCCACAGCATGCTGCAGCTTGGGTTTGGGTTTTAAATCACGCATGGTCTCACAGAGTTTCAGCCTTCCATGCCTCCACTCTTGTCAGCTCTCGGCCTCCAGAGCACTTGGGATCATGCTGATCTTGGGCCCATGTCCCCAGGCCCTCATCTCATTCCTTCTTCTGCCAGTCCTAAATCACATTCCACAGCCCAATCTCTGCTGTGCTCCCTTCTCTCCTCTCCCATTCACCCCCCTTTCTCTAACCTTCAGGTGTTTTCTTGCTATGCACAGATCTCCTAGCTGAGGCTGTGCCACTCAGTTTCCCTCATTGGATCCCAGTTGTTCAATTGTATTCTATTTTCCAGGAGAGGTTTCAAGGATCTCCTCCTGTGCACCATCTTAGGTACCTCCCCGCCCCCACCATTTTCCCTGACAGCAATTTGTTTTAAGTCTAGATCCAATTAAGGATCACACATTGAAGCTGACTATAATGTCTCTTAATTTTTTTCTTTAAAGAATCAATTAAATGTAACGTACATATAGAAAAACGCACAAAATCATAAGCAAAACAGCTTTTTGAATTTTTATAAACTAGATGCACCTGTGAAGCAAACAGCCAGTTCAGTACATAGAATTTTATCAGAATTCCACCAACCTTCCTATGATTCCCAATAATTTTTTAAGGTATAAAATTATAGCTACTCCTCACGTAATGACCTACCTATTTGTTCATGACCAGTTCTCCAGTGAGGGGAATCCCCTTTCTCAGTCTGTGTGAGTCTCAGGAATCCCCTTTTTCAGTGTTTTTCTTGCTCCTGCAGTTGGTTAATATTTACTATATAAAGCATTCACAATCATGCAAGACTACATATTTCATTTATAAGTGTAATGTCACATGATATCTATTGAAAAATGCATACTTTATGGCACCACACACATCGTAAAACATTTGTCTTTAATCTCCTCACTTATCAACCAATTTGCTTAAGGACCTAGTTGTAAGAATGGAACTGGGTCATTAAATGAGGAGTGGATGTAGATACTTTTCTCTTACATTTGATAAAGTGTTTTGCAACCTGAAGAATAGAATTCTTAGTGGACATGATCCTGGTATAAATAATAGAAATATCTTCCCAGTAGGAAAATGATATTTACTTCTAATAATATTCTAAAGTTATTTTGTATACAAACATAATACTATAATGCAGACATTCCTGTATTTGACCCTTTTTTATTAGTAGTAAATAAGTACAATCATCAGGCACCATTTTCCCAGAATATATTGAATTTAAGAAAAACCCCTGCAGTTTTTGAACCCATCTGTGATGCTGTCACTAGAAATTTTTTTCCAAAGCCATATAGTACTCTTTGCATATTATTAGGACAGGTTTTTGTTTTTGTTACTTTTGCTTCTTTCATATATATATATATATATATATATATACGTATATATATGTATATATATGTATATATACACACACACACACACACACACACACATATATATATATATATATGTGTGTGTGTGTGTGTGATTACCACAATCTAACTTCCTACTATACTGTTTTAAAGTGATCTTTAAAAGGCCTAATTAGATTCATAATCAATACTAGCAATTATAAGGTTCTATAGTAAAAAATATATTACTAAATTTGTATAAAAGGTGTTTACCTCCACTTTTACTAATTTTGTCAGGTCAATGGTCCCAAGCTAACATTAAACAAAGTTATTTTAGGCTACTGTTTCTTCATCCTCTAGTATTTTGGTGTTCAAAATGAAGTAATTGAGGAAGTGTTTGGAAATATGATAGACATTTTAAGTTGTAAAACTTAATCTTGGGGGAAGATACTTTTTCTATATTTGGGCATATACAGGATCTTTATGTGTATTAAATATAATTTTTAAAGGGTGTTACAAGCAAAGCCAAATATATTTAGGTTGTTAATTTTGAATGTCAAATATGTAAATAAATACAGTTATGTGCTGCTAAATGTGTCCTTCAGTGATTTAGTTGCTATGTGAACACCATGGAGTGTATTTACACCGACCTAAATGGTATAGCTTATTACTGTAATTGTATGTGCTATACTTTTATAAGTCTGGTAGTGCAGTTCTTTTGTTTATACCAACATCACCACAAGCATGCCAGTAATGTGTTGCACTATGACATTGGAATGGCTATGGTGTCACTCAGCAATAGGGAATGTTTAAGCTCCATTATAATCTTATAAGACTTCCATTATATGTGTGATTAGTCATTGAAACATCATTATGCAATGCATACCTGTAGTTATGATGTGCCCATTGTATGCTGGGTGGCCAAATGTTTATCCAGATGTATACAATGTGCGTTTTAAAAACTTTGCAAGCCAGTGACACAGAACTTATACTGATATCCACTGGCTACCAAGAAAGTTTATAGATAAGTAGGTAGTAGTATCATTGTCTTTAGATAGGGCCTAGAGTATTTCACTGTTATTTTTCCTTATTTTTATCCTTGTAACTACATTGAATTGTAAACATTTTAGGAAAAATACTTTGGATACCAACAAAGCCACTGATTGGCAGGGAGTTTTAGCTGAGGCATGATCTATCACTGCCAAAAATAAAAATAAAAAAATAAAATAAAATTATTGGAAACTAAAATTCTATAGAAAACTAATGGTTTTAGAATTAGTTTTCTAGAAATATGAAATCTTGTATATTCTTAACATTGACATAATTTAATCAAAAGAAGAGGCCGATATCTATTTTTCCTCTCCCAATGATTATTCATGCAGCTAAAGTTAACTGGACTGTTGCAATTAATGATTCACTACCTCTTGCCTACCTCCTACTCATGCCCCATACACATACTGAAAATACAAGGCACCTACCTATCATTCTTATTTAGTGAGAATATATTTTAAATGGTGAGAATGGTTCTGTTTTTGGGATTTCAGAAATTCAAGACTCCATGGAGGAAATTTTTTACATCTATGCCAGTCTATGCAATAATTGTTGCAAACTTCTGCAGAAGCTGGACTTTTTATTTGTTGCTTATTAGTCAGCCAGCATATTTTGAGGAAGTCTTTGGATTTGAAATCAGTAAGGTATGTAAAAATTATCTTTACTTAACTAATGCATTGTTTTTGTATTTAAGTGAATATTAAGTTCCTTTGTCAAGATTTGATTTCCTAAATTTCATGATTTTATTCATTTATTTATTCAACAATAATTTCTGGGAAACAATGACTAAGTAAGCTGTTTGAGTGTTTACTACATTCACCTGTCTGTTAGAAACTACTCTTTGTTGCTAAAAATACCAACAAAACAGATCCAGACTCTACCCTCATGGAGTTTACATCTCAGTGTACGCTTTTTCCTGTAAGTAAACATAGCTTATTTTAAGTCTCAGATCAGAGAAAATATACCAGTGAATAAAAACATATTTTATTAAGATAAAATTGTATTTATGTAATTACTGGTCTAACTCTTTGTCAATGTTCTCAGATATCTGCCTGGCTAAAAGATTTGAGGATAGAAAAATATATCTGAAAACATTCTTGTATGTTGTTTATCTAGTTTATCCATTTAAGAAGCATTTGTTGAACATGATATGCAAAGTTTTGTGATAGACTCAGAAATAAAATCATGTTTCCTGTCCTCAAGCATTCACAGCTTGATGATATAGACAAAAACAATAGGTTACCAATTACAGTACAGTATACTAATGCTATAAACCTATTATAGCTATGAAAATATTAATATAATCATTTTGAGATTTCCTATAAGGATAAAATGAACATAATAATACCACTTTACATAAGGGTTTGAAATTTAGAAGATGCTTTCAGACTCCTGAATAACTTTGTTTGATTGACCAAGTAGATAACTATCACCATTTCTATTGAACTAATGGGGAAACAACTATGCAAGGTATTTAAATTGCCTTGACCAAGCTGATAATAAATAACAGAATCAAATGTAAGTGCAGATCCTTTGATTTATGTTTCAATTCCTTCTATGCCATTCAAATCCAGGTAAACCATGTATTCATGTAAGCATTTAGAGAATATTTGTTGAATGCCATCTCTCTTCCCAACCCTTGGCTGAATCCTGAATACACTTGTCTGTGCTGGCAATGGACTTGCCATTTCTCTTCATGTTATTACATAACTCCAGCTGGGCTCGCTATTCATATTATGTCTCTACATGAAAGACTATCTGAGGCCTGGAACTGAAGAAAATCTGAGTTTAGGAGTAGCTATTCTAAGAGCTCTTTTGTAATCCCTGTTTCTAAGGAAACTGTTTCCTCTGTTGCTGAGAAGAATGGCAGCTTTAGACAGGGCTCTTCTCCCTGGAGCTGATCAAACATTGCAGGGTAGCCTTTGGGAGCTCTGAGAGGTGTTATACTTCTCAACAAAGGCTGCCAGAGGTGTGAGTCCATTTTCATAATCTAGGACAAATATGACACTGAGAGGCTATTAACAAAGTCAGGTCTCATGGGAGGGAGTGAAGGAGCCAACTAATTTAATGAAACTGTATGGCCATTCTGGCTTGTAGCTTCAATTAATTGAAAATGCTAGAGTAAAAGCAATGATATTTTGTAAAAACTAAATACAGTAAACAGATGGGTTGGTTTGATTTACTTAAATTTTTAACTACAATTGTGAATAAATTCTACATACATATATTGGCCTGAAGATCTTTATTATACTGTAAAAAGAAAAGTCTCTGGACTCACCTGAAAAATCTATTAAGGAGGTGGTAAAAGAAATAGACCATGGACCTTGTATCTAGGCTGACATGCTCCAAATCCAAGCCATCCAATTAACTATAATAGTAAAGTAAAACACTTTCATCTGAAATGAGAGAATTGAGTAGCCTGGACATTTAAGCTAGAGTCTTCCTTATCTCAGTTAACCATCACAACAACCCAAGTCGATGGTAATGACTCCACACCATACACCATTGTAAAATAAAACACAACATTTCTCTAGAACCTTCAATAATTTAATTTGAAAGACATATTTATACTGAACAATAAACTTTTATCCAGTGCTTACAGTTTGCCAGGAACTGTGCTTCAAATTATACTTAGAAAAAACTTCCTTATATGTTTATATTTAAAAGGTACTAAATCCATGTATGTGGTAATACATGATTAAAATGCATTTTATTTATACTTCCTGCCTCAGTAATGCCATAGAACAGTGCCTTGCACATAAAGATTGTTCAAAAAAAGTGTGTTGAATTGATGCTGGAGGGTTAGATTTTAGATTAAGCTATTTATTATGAAATTAGTACAGAAACTACATTCCACTGTATGAAATGTGACCATATATTAATACCTTACATAAAAAAAATGCCTAAAATTAAAGAATTAATCTGTATTTTCTGGGCTCCTAGTGTATGAAACTAAATATAAAACTCATGAGATACATATTTAAAGTGTAATAAAGTTTTTTTATCCTTAGTCTGAATTTAAAAATGAATTTTAGATATAGCCTCTTCAAGGTTTTGTCTAATGGGTTTTCCTCCCTCTCACTGTCTCCCTCTCTGTTTCTGTTTCTCTTCTCCTTTATTCCCCTCCCTGGCTAATGATACATTTTTGCCAACATTTAAGAATATAAAATAGACACATAAATGTGAATCACTCTGTGATAAGATTCATAAACTCAAAATTTATTGACTCAGCACAGAAAAAAATGTATGCTCTTCTAGAAGATAAAAAAGGATCAAAGTAAATTTACTTAGCTTTTCTTGTTTATTCTGTGGAAGTTATTACTTATCCTAGGAATGAGTAAGTGGTCATTTGGAGACAGTATTTTTTCTTCTTTTGTCCATATAGTTCATGATGGATTCAGAAAACCAAGATCATTAAATTGCCCACATTACTTAGAGGCAATATTTCTCCCTGTTTTGTTTTTCATCAGGTTGGCATGCTATCTGCTGTGCCACACTTAGTAATGACAATCATTGTGCCTATTGGAGGGCAGATCGCAGATTTTCTAAGAAGCAAGCAAATTCTTTCAACTACTACAGTAAGAAAGATCATGAATTGTGGAGGTAAGTACATAAATGATATTAAGGACATGTTTTTAGTTTACAAGGTTCTGATCTACATGAGTAACTTTTTCTATGCATATTAAATATACAGTTAAATTTGTGCCTTCGCTGTTTATTTATAACCCTTTTCTCATCTTCAGATTTTTATAAATACTAGTTTTAAATAACCCCATAACTAACTTGACCCTACCTGTTATTGAAACTTAAGGTGGTTTTTGATGTTTTCATAAAAACATAAAGTTTTCAGTAATCTCTATGTATAAATTATTACTGTTATTATTTTTAAGATAGAATCTCTAAAGTAGTTGGCTAGGTCATTAAGTATAAACAATTTTTAGCAAGTTTGGCTCACTGAAAAAATTTACACAAATTTCTAAACTATTTTTATGTGTTTGGTTTTGAAGGGTTTGGCATGGAAGCAACGCTGCTTTTGGTCGTTGGCTATTCTCATACTAGAGGGGTAGCTATCTCATTCTTGGTACTTGCAGTGGGATTCAGCGGATTTGCTATATCTGGTAATATGCCTTTTTAAAATTTGTACTTATGACATCTGATTTTGGCTGATGATAGAAGGTTTTCTATCCATCTATTTATCTATCTATATATCTATATTCTACTTTTATCTTTAATGTTTTAACTATTGAGAAAGTTTACTCAACATATGTATTTCTACTAGAAAATAAAATAAAAATAATAAAATATTTAGATTTCTACTATTCACTTTCTTCCTGCTTACCCTTCCCTTTTTTTTTTTTTTTTTTTTTTTTGGTCAAGAGAACATCTCTCCTCTCTGTGGAGTAAGCATCACATATTAAGTATTACATAAGAAATTATACCTCATTTTATTCCCATTATATCCCTGAGCTATCAGCTAAATTATCCAAAGGTAGTTATTAGTGTATGCTGTGTACCTAGTATCTTTTAAGGAGGATCATGAGTATGGTAGAGAATATTCTATAGGCATTCACTTCTGAGAAGTTTAGGATTCTCTGAGTCAAAGCTCACATGTGTTTCAGGTTTCAATGTCAACCACCTGGATATTGCTCCAAGATATGCCAGTATCTTAATGGGCATTTCGAATGGTGTCGGCACGTTGTCAGGAATGGTGTGCCCCATCATTGTTGGTGCAATGACAAAGAATAAGGTAAGATGGAACAAAACAGATATCAGTTGTAGAAGGTTCTCTCTCATGGTTGGGGAAAAGGTTAATATATTCACATTGGCATTTATTATTTCTGGTCTAGCTACCATACCTATAAATAGGGGAGATAATTGAGGCTCAGAACAAAATAATCTGTCTAAGAACTCTGAATGAATCCTCTTTCCCAACCAGTAAGCAATATGCTTCTGAACACCTTTAAATATTTCTGATATTCATGACATAGGAAAAAAAAATCCTCTTGCCCCTAGCTTATTAGAAAAGGCAAGCAGAAATCTTCTGAGGTTTGTATACAAACCTCAATTCTGACTTCTCTTCAGTTATCAATGGAAGAATATAATTATCAGCTATTTGTCCTTATATGTCGAGCTTCAAAATCATGATTTATCAGAAGGAAATAAAAGGAATGAGAGAAAAAAATAAGTAAATCAATGGAAATGAAAAGACATGGCTATTTTAAAAAGTAGCAGATCATAGATATATTTGGAGTTTTATTTCACAAAATTAGCTTTTAAATTTTTTTAAATAATGAAAGGTGTAGTATTATAGAAAGTTTCTATCACAGTATTTGCTTTGTGTAATCAGAATAGGAGCTTTCCCTGAAAATAGCATTTTGTGCAAAGCTTGATGGTTAAGCATTTAGAGAAGATGTTAGCCTTTTCAAACTTGGGGAGTTTGTTCTCACAGTGCCACTTTTATCACCACAGTCACGTGAAGAGTGGCAGTATGTCTTCCTGATCGCTGCCCTTGTCCATTATGGCGGAGTTATATTTTATGCAATATTTGCCTCAGGAGAGAAGCAACCCTGGGCAGATCCTGAGGAAACAAGTGAAGAAAAATGTGGATTTATCCATGAAGATGAACTCGATGAGGAAACAGGAGACATTACTCAAAATTATATAAATTACGGTACCGCCAAGTCTTATGGTGCCACAACACAGGCCAATGGAGGTTGGCCCAATGGTTGGGAAAAGAAAGAGGAGTTTGTACAAGAAGAAGTACAAGACTCTTACACCTATAAGGACAGAGATGATTATTCATAACAAAACTAATTGCTGGATTTATTTTTAGTGTTTGTGATTAAGTTAATTGTGATTGCACAAAAATTTCAAAAGTATGTGGTGTAAACATGTAAACGTATCAACCAGGCAAGACTTGCTATAAAAAAGAAATCAAAACAAACTCATGAAGTTACCATCAAGTGCAATCTGTAGAAGTTGTGAAATTCCATCATTTTCATTCAGGTCATCTAGTCCTGCATTTGTGATATGAATGTTGACTGGTCAAAACTGTAGAAGCAAGTAGTTACTCATTGGATTCATATGAGCTAAAATTCATCACCATATAATACAGCACAACTAAAACAGTTGGCACATTCATCCTACAAAGGTTAGGAAGCCAAAGCTACTTTATCATGTAAAATGCACTTATATATTTGTTACACTGTATTGCAAGATCTCACACAGAAATCCTGTTAATAAAAGTAAAGTTGTCATGTTGGCTGCATCAGATGTTGACGACATTTATTGAGTGTAAATCATGAAGTTGAGATATCTCTCAATTAGAGAAGAATATTGTGGGCTAGCAACTAGCAAGGTGTACTAAATAATTATTGTTATTACATAATGTGGAATATTTTGTTGGTTATCTAAAGGAATATCTTGCAGTGTTTCATATGAAATGCTTGGGTACACTTATACCTGTAAAAGAACTTGTAAAGTGAGGGGTATGCTTCAAGTTCTTCCATTCATTTACCTAACAGTATACAACACTTCACATTTCAAAAAAATTTGACTTTTCATGTACCATATCACATAACTTTTTTGCAAAAAAATATAAAAAAATAAATAGACTTCAATGTATTTTTTATTACAACTTTGTACAGGTTGTAACTTACATTTAAAAAAAAGATGCAATCACCATGAAGAATCTAATAAGAAATTTACTATGGAACTATAGCCCTAAAAATGCAATATTAACAACAAAAGAAATAGAAAGGGGTTTAGATATTATTCTTCCTTAATAATTAAATACTATATGAGACTTGTGCCACAGAGCTATATATAATATAAAAAAATTAATAGATTGTAAGTAGACAATTTTATTATTTAAAGTCCAATTTAAAATGTATTTGTCTTAAATATATAGGACAATAAATATTAAAATTATATCTATATATATATATATCTGTATATCTTATACATATCCATACACAGAGACATAATAAACAATCTTCACAGAGAAACCAAAAATAGCATACACCTAATGTTGGGTTAGGGGACTGCAATTTCTACTTTCATAGAGTCATAGAATTTTAGATGGGGCAGAGGCATTTTGCTTGTCATTTCTTAATATAACTCAACAGGAATTGCAACATTTGTGTACCAAGCAATAAGTGCAATGCATAAAATTTCCAGTCTGTATATTATCTTTATTTTGCTTGTGGTAGCTTTCTGGGTGGTTGGAATGATTTTTTTTTCTTTTAAAAAATGTTAACATCAGACCTCTTTATGATGTTCTAAAATGGTAATGCATTTCTCAATTCACTCAAAATGTTATTGGTGTATTTAATTGTCTTTTCTGGATATTTGATCTGCTCATTGTATTGTGCTAGTGACTGGAGGCCCTGCTACTGCAAATACACAACATAAAGATTGTTTTAAAAATGCAAACCATTATTGACCTTAAAAAAAATAAAAATATCTTTTGCTTTGTGTCTCCAAGCGATGTAATGTGATCATAGCTTTTGTTGTGTTGAATGAAAAGATGTGGACTATCATTTTGTTGCTGCCAAAAAAAGTGTTAATAAAATGCTCTGTTTATCCTTTTGTAAAAAAAACCAATACATTAAGTTGGCTTCATGTTATTTAGATTATAGATTTAATGTGAATTTAGCTTGTGTATACTCCATTGAAGTCAAATCTAGGCCCAAGAATAATGTTTTTATCCACTTGAGATTCAATGGAAGAACACGGTATTCTATAGATTGTGTGGGAGATGATTCTAGAGAGTCCCACACCAAGCAATAGGTCTCTGAGACAAAGTTAACCTTTCAATGACAGTCTTCTCACAACTGCTGCTGAACTTAAAGAAAAACTTAGGAAAAAACTCAAAACTTGTCAAGTTAATGATACTACCTAATTTTGATTGCACACACATACTTTGTACTGGGGATTGCCCTAACCATGCTACCGGGGTGGGGGTGGGGGGCAAAAAAAAAAACCTGTAATTATCTTCTGGAGGGTGGGCCCCTGTAGTACAGGCTTTCCCTGCTAGGTGAGTGTCCCAGGAACCCATCTGCATCAGTGTACCAGCTAGTGTTACTGTGAGAGGCTGTGTTTGGCTTCAGTAAATTTATTTTGGATAGTCAACCCATTTGCTCATTTCATGATGGGTAATTTACATGAACAACGTGTGACAGGACAACGCACCTGCCCACACTATGCTGAGTGTTCAGCAGTTTTTGACCAAAAAAACGGCATGACCCCCATACCCCACCCTCCCTATTCACTCCATCTCGCCTTGAAAGACAATTTATTTTTTTGTTTCCCCTGATGAAAAATATCCTCAAAGGGAAACGTTTTCCCAATGTGGAAGAGGTGAAACAAAAAAATGACAAAAGCACTAAAAGGCATCAAAATTGACTAGTTCAAAAACTGTTTTGAGCAGCAGAAAAAGCATCTCAATAGGTGTATGAAGACAGAGAATACTTCGAAGGCGACTAAAGTTTAAACATGCAAGAATAAATACACAATTTATTATAAATAAATTTCGATTATTTTGCATCCCCACTCTGTGTAGAGTATCTTATATAACTCCACAATGACCCTCCAAAGTAAGTACTCTTTTTATTCCCAGATAACAAATGAAGAAACTGAAGCTCAAGAAAGTTAAATAGCTTTCCCAAGGTAAAATAGGGTCATGACTTTATATTATAACATGTCAGCCAGACCAGCTAGGAGTGAGCAAGATTTATCATGGCAGCCAATCAAATGTCTGTGTCACTGGAAAGGCAACTGTTGAGCTCAGATTCCCTACTTCACAGATGTGTAGAAAGGGGAGACTGTAACAATATAGCAGTGCCATCTGAGACTCTGAGAACTTTGCTACACAAAGGGCATATGGGGTGATTGAGTTGCCAACCCTTATTTAACAAGTGAGGACCCTGAAGGTCAATAAGAAACTGGATCAGGAGGACCCAGGATGTTCTACATTTGGAAGGAAGTTGTTTCGATTAGCCGTATTTTCATTTTCATTTTGATTTTAACCAGGTTTTTATTTAAGGAATTAATTTAAAAGTATTTATTGCTTCCACCACTTCCCCATACTCACCACTCACAGAACCTCCGTGCCTGGGGGTGGGCGTGGGCATGTAGGTGAGGGAGCACACCGTAGTTTCTCTTCCTGCCTTGCTCTGGGAGCAGTGGGCAGGGGGGAGGGGGCAGCAAACGTGCTGATGGTGAGCACACAATACGTCACATACCCGACGTATTATAGAATTGTATACCTGGAAGCCAGGCAATTTTTACGAACCAACGTCGTCAACCCAAATAAATTTAACAATGAAAGAAAAGAAAGAATGGCCAAAGAACAAGCCTAATTCTTAAGGCAGATCCTGTGCCACCGTTGCATAACTTGATGACAGGAAAGGAAATGTCTTGAATCTAACACTGTGTAATTTCTCCAATTCCATAACACAAATATTGGCAGTGGTATCTCCTAATGTCACCACTGGCCACACTCATTTTCTCTTTTATGAATCATGGAAAGTCATCCTCCCCTCTTCCTTCCTGATCTCTCTTTTTCCACCTTTTCCTCCTCATTCCAATTCCCATCCCCATCTGGTTCATTATACTTGTATGTAACAATGTTTTTGCAATTTACAAAGTACTTTTCCATACATTACCCCATTTCATTCACACATCTGCTTTGCAGAATGGAAAGACCACATATTAATATTAGTATTTCTATTTTCCAAATAAGGGAACTGGGTCTAATGAGTTTAATTAACTTCCTAAAGATTCCTCCAGACAGAGCTGGAATAAGAATACAAACAACGTGGTCATAGCAAGAGAGTAATATATTTTTACCTCTAAATCACTTTATCACTCCCCTAATTATAAAGGTAGTGCTGTGTGGGAGAGGACCTTCATTAGGTAATGAACATCATGAAAAACAATAAAAATAAAGGTAATTGATAACCTTGATATTCAGAGATAATCACTGTTAAAAGACTTCTAGAATGTTTTCCATAAGAAACATATACAGAAAACTCACATATACTTTGTAATTTGCAAATTTGAAATCATACTTGATCTACTGCTGCAATCTACTTTTTGCATTTAACTCAGTATAGCAAGTGTATTTTCCTAGTAGAATAATTGAGTGGTGTAGTCCAATATTCTATTACAGAGCATGAGCTATATTTAGTGTATTTATCCAATACCTTACTTAGGAGCATTTCTTCTTTGCACACTTTCCCCTTTATTTTTCTGCTTGTGTGGATCTTTTTAGGAAATGCAAAGTGATATATACATCTTTAACCTTTATAACCCTGATGGATATATTACTATCTATAGTGTCTTATTCCTGTGTTTGTCTATAAGGTATGACTGGCAATTGGCTTTTCTGTGGTTCATTTATTAATTACCATAGTCACTCAATAAGTATTTATCAAGCACCTATAACTGTGGAAGTTACTGGGCATGCAGTGATGAAAAAGCAGATCCAGTCTCTGCTCCTGTGGATCCTCAAGTCCAGTCCTTCCCTGAGGTGTCTGCAACATGCTCAGCTGCCCAGTCAGGCCACACAGAGGTGACTGGGAGAATGGGCTCTTGGACCCAGGGCCCTTGCTAACCTTCCTGAGATTTTTCTTTTTCTTTCTTTTTTTGGGGGGTGGGCGGGGGTAGTTCCCTGGCTGGGAGTGGAACCCAGGCTGCAGCGTTGAGAGCACCGAAGCCTAGCCGCTACTACACCACCAGGGAACCGCCCCCCCCCCCCCCCCCCCCCCCCCCCCCCCCCCCCCCCCCCCCCCCCCCCCCCCCCCCCCCCCCCCCCCCCCCCCCCCCCCCCCCCCCGCCCCCAAGATTTTTCTTAATCCCTAAACTCCCAAGGTTGTGTTGCGGAAAGGCTCTACCTTCCAAATGTTGTGGAAGGCTCTGCCTGTTCACCTGTGGGAAAGACCTAGTGGCACTCGGAGCACTTGCAAATTCAGGTTGTTTATTTTACGCAGGCAGACTCAGAGGAGTTGTTTCCGAAGTCTGAGCCCCGAACCAAGGCAGGTGGGGACATTTGTAGCTCAGCATTTCCATAATAATCATCAGTTTCCTGTGCTCAGGCTAGGGTTGGTGGAAACTGGGGCTCAGGGAGAAGAAGCAGGAAGTGTCTCTGGGGTGGGGGTCCCAGACTAGGCTGTCGGCCATGCTGGGAGGCGATAGTTCCCTACAGCTGGGTTGCTTTCCAGGTGCTGCCCATGTTAATTTTCTATTTGTTTGTTTCAGTCGAGGAAGCTTTTCTTGGCCTCGGAGGTCCCCAAACTGCAGGAAGCCTAGGTCTTGAGGGAAGGAGGATCAGCGTCACCAATCTCCAGTGCCTGAATCTCTGCAGGACGGGAGATCACTGGGCTGTTTCTTAAGTGCTTTCGCCATCTAGTTGTTCACATTGTTTTCTGTTTCTGCTGCTCCCCTGGGTGACCACCGACCTGCATATTTTCTCTGTCCACTTCTCCCCTTTCACCTACATGCTCTCGCCTTCAGTTTTAACCACAAATAGGGGCTACTGAGATTTCATTCTTACTGTAGTGATATAGTTATTGAGGTGGTTTTATTTTTTTCCTCTTCATTTTCATGCAAGACCTCAAACCTGAATTTCCATTCAGCTGCTCTTAAAAATACTTTATTTATGAAGGTTGGTTTGTACTATTCAGTCCCTTAAAGTACTCAAGCTTCTTCAAGCTTCCCCCGACCTCCTAAACAGCCAGGCAGATAAAATCTGCATAACTGGACATATTTCCCTAACCCTTATCCAAATTCTGCAGCTTTTATTGAGTGAAACCCTCAGCCTTCAGCAAGGGCCAACAAAATGAAGAGACCTCTCCAGTTTTGTTAAATCACATTTGCGGACTGGTTTGATTACTGTGCTCAATACTCAGTGATAAATATCTTGGCACATCTCAGAGTTTGAGGCATGCTTTCCTGATGCATTAGAGCTCTGTCAACAACTGGTTTTCTTGGCCAAAAAAAGGTATGAAAAGATATGAACTACCATGTCCTACTTAGTCTTCTTCTCAAGAAATTTAGAGACATACTATTTGGATCAATTGCTGTTTTTCCTCTCCCTCCCTCATTTTTATTTTGTTTCTGTTTTTCACTGTTTGTTTAGGTGTTATTTACCTTTGGTTTAATTTTAAAGGAGGGAGTGTAGGAAGGATCCAATAATAATTATAGAAATCATTTTTATAGGACTTATGAAATGCCAGACACTATTCTCAGAAATATATATGTATAAGTATGTGTGTGTATATATGTGTGTGTGTGTGTGTGTGTGTGTGTGTGTGTAATTTCTATTTTATAACATACAAAGGCTGTCCAGCCACAAATGCTTCTATTTTTCATACTACATGGCTGGATACTTTCTGGATAGCCCTCGTATTTATATATTTACATTATATATACACATATACAATTTAATTCAAAATAACCCCTTGTGTTAGATACTATTACTAACTTCATTTTATAAATGAGGGCACTTAGGTACAGGGAAGTTAAGTAACTTATTCAAGGTCATCCAGCTAATGGAGTAAAGATAGAATGTGAATGCAAGCTGTATGGTCCAGATCCTGTACTCTTCATCATTGCCTCTAAGCAGCTGTGTGACTTTAGTAAGTCACTTAATTTCACTGAGGTGCAGTTTTTTCATCTATAGTATATCACTCTAATACCAAATTGGTAGCTGGTTTTGCAATTAAATGAAATAACATATCAAGTGGTTAGCACAGCACCCTGCACATTAGTATGAGTTTAACAAATATTACTTCCCCTCCCCCCTTACCCATAATGCTAAGTAAATGTAAAGTATTAACTCTTCAGTTATAACTTCAATGTCAGATTCACCACAATGGTTCATTTTGGAAACTATCTTGAGAAATTTATATTTTTATCACAAATTACTCAGGTTGGATACCTATTTTTTTCATTTATAGTTTATAAATTTTATGTGGCACAAAACAATAGGCACTTTAAGATGATATTTATTTGAAATCTACATATGTATAAAACTATAAAATACTATATATTGTATAGTAAGAGGATAAAGACATGAAAAGACCCACACAAAAATATTCATAGCAGTTGCATCTGCAGAAGAAGGAAAATGATGAACTTGGGAAAAGCATTAAAAAATTTAAAATTTATCATTTTTTAACTTTGAAAGAAAATGTGAAGCAAATATGAGAATATATCAATACTGGTTAATTCTGGGAATACATATATGGCTTTTTATTATATTTTTCATAATACTTTTTTGCATTGTTAAATATAAAAACAAGTAAACCAGATAAAACATTTTCCCCAGAGAACACAAGCTTATTTCTCTCCATTTTTTTTTGTTTGGTTTGGTTTTTTTAATATCTGGGCTGCCATTGAAGATATTGTCATGGTCTTCAGGGTATTTGACAATTTTCTAAAGCCATAGAATTTAATGCAACAGCTTTGAAAGAATGCTTTTATTTTGTAAAGTCAAGGTAAAGGTAGACTTTTACACATTTATGAACAGGTTTATGAATCCAAATGAAGTTCTTCTGCACAAAGCCAACAAAAGTGTGCATGAGAATAAATGTCACAGATGAAAGCCATCTTTCTGACAGATCTCATCAGTCTATTGAACTGCTTCTCAAAGATTAAAAACAGCAGGTATTGGGGAGCGAGTCCCTGTCCATGAATGCAGGGTAGAAATTAGTATGTTATCTTTAGTGTAAAGGCATTAGCTCTCTCAATTCCAGTTGTGATGGGATAGCAGAGAATGCAGACCTGTTGGGGTTCAGACCCTAACTCTGCCACTGCCCTTTCATATAATACAAGGGAAGACACGTCAGCATTCTGGGCTGCAGCTTCCCCATCTGGAAAATAAAGGGATGGCTTCGCTTTTATTGTTTCTAAAGATTCTTCCAGCTCTGAAGCTCTGAAAGTCTCAGACTTTATTCTCTCTGACACATAGCTGCATTCCTCAAGTCAACTTGAAAACGTATTACAATGTAATTGTTCTCAGAATTCCACTAAACACAAGACTAAATATTTACTTTCTTCCTACATTCCTATTAACTTTTTTTTTTTCCCAAAACCAGCCACCTATCTCAATACATAACAGATGGACAAAATTAGAGGCTCCCCTCATCCTGGGGGCTCCTTTCTGTGATGCTCTTTCTTTCTGACTCTTACAGGGTTACATTTTACACATTTTTACAGAACTTTGGATTTAAGAATTTCATGGAACTCTACTAACTAAACTCCTTGTGATGACTTGAAGTGCTAATAATAGGCCACACTCAACTTTTACTGTCATTGGAAAGGCTGGAAATCTATGTTCAAGCCTCTTCATTTTGTAGATGGGGAAGTTGCCACTAGAAAAGTAAGGTGGATGGTTAAAGTTCACCCAAATAGTTAGTAGCAGAGGGTAGTGTGAAATTATTTCTTGGGATTCATGACAGTGCTTTTGAGATAATTAAGAACCACTCTTTCATTCAGCAAGTTAGACAGTTTTTCAAGCAATAAATATTTATTGAGAATGTCTTATGTGGCAGGTACTAAGAATACAGTGGGAAAAGAACTAAATGAATCCTGCCTTCATAAAACTCTCAATACAGTGGGGGTGGCAGATAGTAAAGAAATGAACAGAAAAATCAATTACAGTTGTGATAGATGCTATGAAGGAGAAGTATAGGTGCTTTAAGAAGTTCAAACAGAGGACTTGACCTAGTCTATGAATTGAAGGAAATTTCCTCAGATATGTTATATATAACATGAGAACTTAAAGGTGAGCATGAGTTAGCCTGGCAGAGCATGACAAGAAGAGAATTTCAGAAAGAGCTTCAGGAAATGATATTCGCATAGACCTCAAAGTGGAAAGAGCTTGGTATTGGACTGTTAGCACTACTCAAATGTTTATGGGTATACATATAGACCAAGTGGAATTTATTTAATATGTTGAAATTCTAATTAGCTAAGCTTAAATCCAGCATACTAAAACATTTTCCCAAGAGCTACGAATTGACCCACCACTACTTCATTCAACATCTACTATGCTATGTGTAGGCCTAGTAATTACACTACGGAGATACAAAAATGAATTATGCATGGCATCTGCTTCTGAGAAGCTTGTGGTTTAGAGGAAATACAGATATAAATAAAAATATATAGAATCTCATATTTGGGCAGCAAATTCTGCACACCAACATATGTTCATAATCATTCCTTTCAGAAGTATACCATTTTAGAGTTTTCTGAACACTTTTACATATGATTCATCACAATCTGCAGTTAGGCATTTACATATGTTTCTTTATAAATTTAACATTAACATATTTTTCTTCCACTAATTAGTAAATACCATGTCTTTTGTTCTCTATACTTCATTCCATGGCCTACCACAGATTAGGAACTCAACAAGTACTTAATGAATGATGCAAGGTACATGGTCATAGTTGATGTGCAGAATTATACAATCCTTCTTATTAAGTATTTTCAGGAGTCAGAGAAAGATAGAAGATATTGAACTAGATGTTGAAATAGATGCTTATTCACCTTGTAAGTGGAGGAAGGGCACTGAGGTAAAGGCCACATCATTAGCAGATCATGGCAGTGTAGCTGTCCTGGTGTGTTTGGGGGAGCGCAGGTGGTATGGTGGACTACCGAGTGTGCTCAGGGGAAGACACGAGGCTGAAGCAGGCAATTAAGCTGATTGTGCAGTGCCTTAGATGCCAGACTAGTGTGTTCAAATACTGCCTTGTAACCGAACAAAATTCTAGTGGGGCCTGTGATGATCAGATCTGTCTTGCAGAATGTTGCACAGGAGTGGGGACAGACTGGAAGCAGGTTCTGTACAACAATGCCAGGGAAGACATGGCGGGAGGATGGTTGCTAGGGGACCGTGGTGTTTTTCAGATGTTTAGACAAGGGCCTGGAAGAGTCATGCCTTCCATAGTCACCTACTTACAACTCAAAACCCAAGAGCAGAAGTGGATAATCAAAATATATTGACAAATACATGATTCATGCTTTCTTCAGTTTGCATAACGATTTCAAGGCAGGGTGAGCCATTTTCCCCTGGCTTCCAAAAATAGACAGGAAGAACTAACTACACACAATATATATGACATAGCATTTCTTCTCCTTCTTCTTTTTCAAGATCCTGTCTGAAATTCAAGATTATATACAAGGAGAAGACAAAGTGTCTTCATTTTTACTTTGTCCTCTAGCTCGTATCTAGGGACATATTTATTCCAGAGGTATCCCTGAGCTGGTCTCTTTCCTCAAAGAAATTGATGCACTCAACCTAGGGCACGATAGACTAGTCTCAATGGTGGAGTCAACTTAAGGTGTGATCATATCCCCCTCATTTTTTGTGCCTTTGCTTTGTTTTGTTTTGTTTTGTTTTGACCATATGTCTTTATCTTGACAGAGCATGATTCTTTATGATGTGTTTGGAAACATAAATAAAAAACTTGATGTATCACCAGAGGGCTGTCAATGTCAGAACTACACTTCTTCATCAGTAATGGTGGACATGATAGTTGTTGGCACTAAGGATTTGTTTTTAAAAAACTTAAAAGTGGGGCTGGGTGATCAAAAACATCCCCCTCATTAGTGGTCACCAAGTCCAATGAGGTGAGGAGTGAACTTGGCTTCACATCACACGTCTAACCACTTACGAGCAAACCACTTCATTTCTTGAGCTCAGTATCCTCATGTGCAAAACCGGAAAAACAATACATAGCTCACTAAATGTGGTAAACACTATGTGAGACGATTTGATTTGCAAGCTTTGTAAATCTTTATGAAGTGCCAGACAAATGCAGGGATTTCAAGTTCCTCCATTGGGGTGAAGGTAGAGGGTCTATAAGAGACTCCTGTTAAAAGGGAAGTATCTAACGGGATACGAACATAACAATATTTTGTGATATATTACAGGTTTTCAAAATGCATCCAGACATTCTCCATTATTGATCCTCACAATGCTGTGAGGTAAAACAGAGAAAGGTCATTGTTCCCACTTTTCTTTTTCTTTTATTTTTTAAATCTAGGGTTAGGGAGTAGTCTTTGCCCAATTTGGGGCTAGAACCCAGGACTGGTGCTATTTCAGACACCCCACAATACCCATTCTTGGATGGCATAAACCCAAGGGAAATAAATCCCAAGAGGGCTGGTAATTGGAAAGAGCTGCTCTTCAGGAAGGGTAGGTTCAGTAGTGGCACCCATGGGTGGGAAAGGGCAGGAGCACCACATGGCTGCATGCAAACCCCATGCAGGGTGAGAAGAATGGGAGCACTGGGAAGCAAGGGCCTAGGTCTGGAAGGCTGGCATGTTGTGCTTTTCTCTGCTCACTGACAGCAAGTTATTTCCATGTAGCCCTTATTTATTATTATTATTTGTGCTTAAATTTGTGCTCCCCAGGAAACTCACTGAGGGTCAAAATCATGTCTTACTTATCTTCACATGTTCCCACAGTACCCCAAATTATGACTTCCACCTAATAAATAAAGAATAAAATGGAAACTCAACGCTGTGTTCCTAGGGCTCTCATGGTAAAGTACCACAAATAGGGTGGCTTAGAACAACAGAAGTTTATTTCTTCATGGTTCTGGAGATCAGAAGTTTGAAATCCAGGTGTGAACAGAGCCGTGGATTGGGCCATACTCTTGCTGAACGTGCTAGGAAATGATCTGTTCCAGAACACTCTCCTGGGTGTGGGTACTTCCTTGGTTTATGGCAGCAGAACTCCAATCTTTACATGACATTCTTTCCCTGTGTGCATGATTGTCTCTTCCCATGGCCTTCCTTTCATACAGATACCAGTCCTATTGGCTTAGGGACCTGCCCTAGTCTAATATGACCTCATCTTAACTAATTACATTTGCAATGTCCCTATTTTCGAATTAGGTCACATTCTGAAGTACTGGGAGTTAGGAATTCAACAGATCAATTTGGGCAGACAAAATTCAACCCATAACAACCTCCCTCTGGTCTTAAATAACCTACCAAGCTTTCAGTTTTTAACAGCTTTTTTGAATAGCTAGTCTCAATAATCTCTCCATTTCTCCCCTTTACTCTGGGTAATAAGACTCTTGCAAAATGTGGTTATATATAGCTTATTGTGGGCACTTTATTTTTTGTTTTGTTTTTTTGCAAGGCATGCGAAAATGTGATTGTCTGATCCCTAACATGAGAGAGTGCATATGCATTCTGAACAGCAAGAAGGACATCACAGCTATGCTGCATGGCCACCCTACTGACAAGGAGTCTGTCTGACAAGACACGTTGTTGATCCCCTCAAGAATCAGATGGCAGCAGTCCTAAATCAAAGGCCAGGAAATAAAATAAGTGCTTAAGAAAAAGGCATAAAATAAAACTACTTGGTTGTGTGACTAGTATCTCAAATCCCTCAAGAGCCTGATTTCTTCTACTTGGCAGTTTGTGTCTTAGTCTATGCCTAACATGACTCAGAAAATTTGGTGAAGTCACTCAATATAATGGCAACATAAGTCACTACAGAAGATAGAGCTATTATTTGGAATAAGCATTTATTTGAGAATCAATACTTATATGTGTCTCAATGGGAGATCTTCAAAGTATATGAAACTGTAAACTTGCCTGAAAATTAACTAAAACCAGTATTTCTCTAGGTCATTGTGCTTCTAGGTTCTAATGAGGTCACATAACAGTTAAACCTGAAGTCTACTCCTGACCTGATGTCCAACTTTCCTTTTGGGGAGCTTCCCTTGGGGCTGCCATATCTTTCTGAATCACTGACTGGCCTTCTGCTACATTTGATGCCAGAAAGCTGACCTCCCCAATACTACTGGAAGTTCCATCAGGAACACTTTGATGCTGGTCTAAGTGGGTACTGCTCCCCCATTGGCTATAGCATCTACAAATGGTCTGCCCTTGGCCAGTGAATTACAAAGAGGCAGATGAGATTTGAAAAGGACATCTTTCCTTTTGGTTGCTTGATGTCAGGGTACATACATTCTCGTTACGCAGAGTTCTGGCTGGGTTTCAGGCCTAATGGCTCTCTCAGCTTGTCACTTGGCTCAGGTTACCACTCTCACCTCCTCCTTTGGTTACTCACAGCACAGCTAAAGACAAGATGAAGATTCTACCATTTTTATCAAAGAAAAAAGATCTAGGATTATAGGATAAGAGTTCAATGCAGAGATTTTCAACTGGTCACTACTGAAATTGGAAATGCAAGGGTTTATAGGGACCAAATCTATTGAAGGCTGGTGAGAACATGATAACAAGAAAATCTCATGCCCAGCTGCAAAGGGGCAGCAGCTCTTCAGTTTCAATAGACTCTAGTCGTGTGGAAATGATACCACTATTTTTCAATAGAGACTGAAAATCCAAGTATTTCTTTTTTTTTTTTTTTTTTTTTTTTTTTGCTTTTTGGTATGTGGGTAGCTCCCTGACTGGGAATCGAACCCAGGCCGCAGCGCTGACAGCACCAGCGCCGAAGCCTTAAGCCGCTACACCATCAGGGAACTCCCTGAAAATCCAAGTATTTCTATGACATCTCACATTTTTTTTTTTAATGCCTGCAAGCACAAAGGCAACTTAATAAACAATGTGAACCAACAAAAATATCTCCAGGCTAATCTGATCCTTAGACTTGTACTTGGAAACTTCTTTTTTTTTTTTTTTTTTTTTTTTGCTTTTTGGTATGTGGGTAGCTCCCTGACTGGGAATCGAACCCAGGCCGCAGCGCTGACAGTGCCAGCGCCAAAGCCTTAAGCCACTGCACCATCAGGGAACCCCCTGTACTTGGAAACTTCTGAGCTGAAGGTTTTGGAGGCTACCTGACTTGAAAATTCCTCAGGCATCTCCTATAGGATGTCCTGTGCTGATTACAGGCCTGATTTCCTGGGAAGAACTAGGGATAACTCCCTGACCTGCTCTTAGCCTATGTCCCTATGGCAGAGATCACCTTTTCCTTATTACCTGCAGCTATACTCAAAAACATCTACTCACCTCAGAGACCAGGCTTGAAAGATTCAAGTTCAGAGGGAGAATGTATTTCCCTTCTCATCTAGGTTTAAAGCCCCCCATTCCATTCATTCAACAAACCTTGACTCCTTGACCACACAGGAGCAGGTATTATTCCAATTATAATTATAAGCATGTATGTCATGGAGTTGATTTAGGACAGATTTTTTCAAGTAAATAAATAAGATAATTCCAGAACGGTGTTAGGGCAAACATAAAAGAGGGTAAGGAGATAGAGAAGAATGGTTAGGAGGGTATAGTTCTGCCTTAACTCTGGTTGTCAAAGAAGCCCCTCTGAGGAGAAATCTTAAGTGGATTTTTTTTTTAGAAGCAGAGCCTAAGATGAGGAATCTTGAGTGTTTTATTGAAAGTATGCTCTCAGGAGAAGGGGAACTAGGAAAAAAAGAGGGCAGGGAAAGAAAGCAAAGCAGGGATACGGCCTCAGCTGTGTGTTCCCAAAGCCTGGCCCCGCCAGGAGCTCCAAAACATTAATTACACCACACAATTGGTACATCTTGATGCAAGAGGGCTGCCTTTCCTATCTCTGGGTCAGTTAGGCTTCAGTCCGGCCCCTGGTGGGGAGAGCATCACCTCTTAGGCAATTCTTAGCAAAGGGGGGCAAGCTGTGAGCTAATAACCAATATACCCAATAACTGGGGATGGGTATAACAGCATAGCTATGGGAGTATGGGTCAGTACCAATAGCATTCACTATTTGGAGTGATATTTGATCTTGGCCCTGGAAGTAAGAACCAGTCAGTCTACAAACATTTGGATGAAGAGCAGCACTTCAGGCTGAAGGAAAGACAACTTTCCCTCTCCCATCATGAGAATGAGCTTGGCCAATGCTTCTGGAGTTCAGTGGGAATGTGGAGCATGGGATGAGATGTTTTTGGTCAATGCTATGGGAAAATCATTATAACGTTTATAGTGAGAAGTGATATGATCGGACTTAAATTTCAGAATAAGATATGAGGCTCCCTCGTAGAGGATAAATTGTAGGATAAGCGTGACTAGAGAGAGTCAAGAGACAAGCTAGGTTACTATCATGTCCAATAGACAGAGAAAGGGGCTTGGACTAGGACTGTAGCCATGGTAGAGCTGAGAAATTGTTACACTTTCATAATAGTCTGATAGACTGGTCTGTGAAGTGAGGGAAAAATAGAAATCTTGCTTAAACTTCTCACGATAGTATTAGTGAGAAAATGGTCTACTCAAATCCTGAGCCTGCAGAAATCTGTTAATTAGCTCCAAAAGCTGATGTGCATTCCAAAGAATGGGGAACAGAATGGGTATTTGGAACCTGCCAACCATTCACCTTTTTTTTTTTTTTTTTTTTTTGTCTGGGCGACTCCGAGAAATAAAGACATAGTAGACAAGGTAGCCAAGATAGGTAAAACAAAAAATACCCTGAGGCCATGACCTCTGCTTCCCAGCCTCTCTGAGTCTTTGCTGAAAGCCTCTTCTCCTGCTAAGATACAGCTCCCCCAGTCAAGGCTGTGCCTCGTAAATGGTAGATGGGACTAATGAGGAGGAGGCAGATTCTTTTCAGGCAGGGCCTTTTCCTAGGCCCTAAGAAAGCCTTCTTGGGAGGGATTGTTTTGGACCCGCCATTTTCAGTCTACAGACAGGGTCATTTGGAGAAATTAGATGACTTTCCTTCTTCCATTCATCAGCCCTGTCCCCCACTGATCCACATGTCTTCCTGCTGGGCCTGCTCTTTCCCACGACTTCAAATCCCCACTCTTTTTCCCTTCTTCCACTGATAATTTATCTTGGTGTGACCTTTTGATAAGCTTAAGCACCACAGCAGTATATGCTCTTTCAATCCTAGAGAAGAGCTTATATTTAAAAGAAAGGTGTGATTAAGACAGACAGTTTAAAGTACAGCCATTTTTCAAACCCACTTGATGTGAATGGCATTGTCTTTAAAATCATGATCAAGAGAAATTTTACATCAGTCTTGTGGCTCACTGGGTGCTTCAGCTCTTCTTTGCCAAAACAACTGGAATAAAAAAGAGAAATCCAGGTCCCATTGGAACAGAGAATATTTTCTTTCAAAGACTTTCCACAGATTTCTCATCAGGATGAACTGATTATTGATATTAGAATCTATGTCTTAAACATACACATACTGGGCATCCTTTAAGGATGATTAGACAACCCAGAACTTAAGTGCACCATCTCTCAGGTTAAGCAGACCCATGTTCTTTTGTTAGATCAACCACTTAAAAGCTGTGCAGCTTGAGCAAAAAACTTCTTTGATGCCTCAGAATCCTCAGCCATGAAGTAGGGATAATCAGAGTACCTACATGAATGTGAGAAAATGCATTAAGGATTTAGGATAGGGCCTGGCATGTAGTAGGTCCTCAATAAACACTGATTGTTATTAATAGTATAAAATGGTGCTATGACTTGGAGATTCAGTGATAAATGACAAGATTCCTGTCTTGGAGGAGGGGGGTCTGTGAGGGGCCAATATAAAGAGGGCACAAGGACATAGTGGAAAGTATTAGAACAAACAGTTTAAGATGGAACTTCAAGTTTTATCAGTTAATACTATCTGAATGAGAATGTAAGCTTCATTAGGATTTAAGAAGTAGAGGGAAAGAAACAGATATTAAAGATAAGATGGGGAGGTGGTTAAGTCTGTGATGAGAAGACCTTGTCAAATTAACAATGTTCCTGAGGGCCATACCTGAGCCCGGATATGACAACAATTATCTTTAATTTCTTGTCTTTTCCTCTCCCTGGTCTTCTAGATTTTAGGTCTTCTTACAGTGTCAGTGATAATAAAATTCAACAATATGTCTGTTCTTCGAATTTATGGGGAAAGTAATAAAACAGAAATTCTGTAAATCAGAGATTTTGCACATGGCGATATGGTGAGATAAAATAAATATTTAAGCACCTGAGCATTTTTCATGTTCAGGACAATGATTCTGATTAATGCAATGATACCTACATTATATTCCAGGATTTAATCTCCTAAAATGTCAGAATTAACCACAGAGAGGTTTACAATTTGGCCTTGTTATAAATTGAAAGTATTTCTTGAGAGTATTTCTTGAGCTTATGCCACGCAATGTGGACAGTCAAATTAACATTTGCTTTTATTTAAGCAATACTTTCCAGATGTTTCTCTTGATTGGTTTAAATATATGTATATATTTAAAATGTATGTTTATATGTGTGTATATATGTTGCCTTACAGCTGCCGACCTGTCTGTCTCCTACCACGCATTTCCCACGACGTCCTGACACAGGAGCTAAACGTGGAGGCCACGGGGACATGGAATATCTAGGAGACAGAACTGACCCTCTCTCGGGGGTGCTGTCCCTCCCTCACTCGCACACCTCACATCACCCTGTGTGGCCCTGGAAGATGGCTGGTTAGTCAATGACGGGTAAGATTCCTCAAGGGAGGAACAACCTAAGACAGGCACAGTCACATAGGGGCCATCAGGAGAGAGCCTGGGCTCAACAGAGGTGAGGCACAGCCCCTCATCCTCTCTGAGGTTGATCCCCTGCCTCTGGCTGCCTTGCTTCCCACAGATAGCTCAATTTGAGATCTGATGGGATGAGCTCAACCATTCCCTCCCATAATGGCTGTTTTTATAATAGCAATGACCCCTGCCTTGGGGTTATGTATATGTGTAAAGGCACAATAGGTGCTGGAACACAATGGGGACTTTCAGGAACAGCCTTAAGGTGGGATAATCACAGACCTTGGAAAGAGAAAGGGTTTTACTTCCCTATACAAACCTCACTTCTGCTTTCTATCCAATACAAGCTATGCATTGGCCCAACTCGGGGCTCAGTCCATGAGGCTGGAGCCCCTTGGCCCCTCTTTTAATATATTTTCGGCTTCTGTCTTTCATCACTTCGCGTCACCCTTCCTGTTCACCCACCGCCTGTGTCGTGTTGGGTGTGACCTATTATACAAAGCCAGGTTCACATCAAGAAGCAGCAGCATGAACAAGGTAAATAAAAATAATTTTGTGACAGTTTATTTGCAAAGTATGGACTTGGTTAAAGAAAACCACCAAGAGATATTGATGCACTCAACATTAGTTAGCCTTGCTTTTATTAACATTTACCCCAACCTAGGACCTTTAGAAAGAAGGCACTCAAGTGGACATGTCTGGACCACGAGACCTTACCTCTTTTGACTGAACTGAATGAGCCAGAGTGGATACCTTGACCTGGGGAAATCCAAACACAGGATTCATTCTTTCTACCCTTGTCTCATTATTTCCCTGACTCCCTTTCTTTCTCTCACTCCTGAGTTCAGATACAAAGGTTAGGTCATTTACACAGTGATCAGCGCTAATATTAACAGGTCACTGAGAGTTACGGCTATAGTTTTTGCCATCCCTAACAGAGTCCCAAGAAAGACAGAGAAAACAAGAGACTTACAGAGGAAGCAGGTCCTCAAAGAAGGTAAAGGAACAGATGTGCAGAGAGAATCTGAGATCACAGAGTATTTGGGCCCAATGGGAGAGAGAGGGTGTGATGAAGAGTTTGGCTATATTTTTAATGTTTGACTGCTGACAGCTTTCAGGCGCCGCTTCTGTTCTCTTTGGCCCCACATCCAGGCAAGCTGAAAAGAAAGCTCATGTACTCCCTCCTTTGGCACTTGTGGAAAGTCTAAACCACGCAAGGTTTGAGACCCCTCACTCCAACCCCATCCCCTAACTACAGCAAACATCAAAGCCATTTGCCCCTCCCTGCTTTCTCAAACCATTTTTTGGAACTGCTTGAGACCCTGCCCTGCTCTCCCCAGATAGCCTTATTATGTGAATAATAAACCTTTTCATTGTCCCTTAGTGTGTGTGTGTGTGTGTGATATTATCACTTTCAAGATTTGAATGAAATTTTGGATAAGGAATCCATTCTCCTTCTGTGAGATGACCTCGACAGAAAAAGAGAAAGAGGGTGAGAGAGCAGTTTCTGACATGTTAGACGCTTCAGGACACTTACCTGCTCCACTTTTTGTCCTTAAGGGCTTATGAGCTTGCTTCCGTTATCTTTAGTCTAAACTCTACTTTATCTAGATTCACTTTAATGGATTTCTGTTCTTGGCAACCAAGTGATCTCTGCTTATGTCACCTGATGGCCTCGTTCACCAGAGCCCACAGACCTTGTAAAATATTGATGCCTCTTCCTACAGCTCATAAGTGTTCTTGACTGATTTGATTGTACTGAATTTTGGTTCTGCTATACCCAAGGGATGATGGTGCCTTGCAAACGGAAACATTTTTGGCTATGTAAAAATAATAATCGTCCAGACTATAGATAAAGCTAAGTCACAGGAAAGAGCTGACTCATAAGTACCCAGAGCAAAAGTGTGAAAAATGTAGAGACTGTGTCATTGAGACGGAGATGGCATAGGCCTCCTGGGGAGCCATTCCTTTGGGCTGTCATGGTTGCTGTTAATTTTATCTGCAATTGCTAGCAAAGTGCAGGAAGATGTATGAGAATGAATTATTGATTTTCACTTGCATTCTGATTGGAGCAGGTTTGCAGCTTATTTCGAAGTAACTCTTTTCACCTTCATGGCAATAAATAACAAACATCAATGTAATTTATCTCCTTGAATTAGCACCTTTCATGATAAATTGTATTTGTGAAACAACTAATCCTTTTCTTATTATAATCAGCAAATGAAGAGCTACAGCAGAACAGATTCTTCCATCACACCAAAATTTAGAAATAGCAACTTTCAGTAAAAAAAAAAAGAAAAGAAAAAAGAAAGGGTTCATGGAAGGTGAACACCGATTGTGGAAGATTTTAAATACAATGTCTTGTGGGCTTGAGACCCAAAAAGCTTCCTGTGGAAAATAGTTTCGACAGTGATTGAGGAATATGTGCCTTCTCTCAAACTTGATATGACAGCTTTGGCTCAGTTACTTGAATACTCTGTGCTTCTGTGACTTCTGCCATTCCCCCATCCCCCATTCCACAAGAAGGCAGGGGACATCACCCACATTTGAAGCTAAGCTGCAATACTTTGAAAGCACTCACTGGACACATCTTTTTGTTTGCTGTGTCCTCTATAGTGCTGAAGAGCTCTTGTCCCCTTCCTTCCATTTGCTTGGGAGACAATGCTTTCAAAGAACCACTTGGATGGCCTGTTGGCCACAAAATAGGCTCCTCACTGCTCAGTAGCTGTTTGAAACCTGGTCCCAACCTACATGAGGAGTTGATCTTTCAGAATTTTGTTTAATGAGGATGATAACAGACTCACGACTTCAGAACAGTTCACCTGTCCAAAATAGACACATTTTACCCGAAGCCCTAATAATTCAAAACCATTTCAGTATGGTCTCTACAAACAGACGTGCTATCTTCTCTATCAAGCTGGGAAGAGAAACTCACAAAAATCACGCACACACACACACACACACACACACACACGTCTCGTCTCTGATAACCCATCTTAGCATTCATTCTAATTGCTCTTCCTTTGCTTGAGAACATTTCTGAAGAGAAAAATTTTAATTAGGTGCAGACTATGCTCATTAAAAATGTATCTTCTTAAATGTTATTCTTTTAATGTTCTTCACTATGATTGAGTTAATTTTGAAGAACCTTTGATAACATTGTAATTATTTTAGATTTTAATTATTTTATTCAAAATATACATTCTCTTTCTCTGTGTGTATTATGTTAATACATATATTTCCTTGCATGTCAACCATATGATTTTTAATGTTCTGAAGTAAAACTTAATGAAAAAAAAAATCATAGTTTCTATTCATGGAGATTACAAGGACAGCAGGACTAAATTTAAACCAGAAGTTTTATGAACATTATTAGCCCAGGACATAGTTTTCCATGCTGTAGAATTTTCCTGAGGCAGCTTGTCTTAATTTATTTTATTTATTTAAATTGCCTTGTCTTTATTTATTTTCACTCTCACCATCTAATTAGAGCAGAGCTGCAAAGCTGCAGGAAATTGGGGTGTGAAGTCAGGGGTGTGGAAGAAGGGACAACTACTCAAAAGGATGATTTGTATTATATATATATATATATATATATATATATGCACATATTTAATTTTTTTATTGTTAAATTATTCAGATGACATTTGTTAGCAAGAATTATATAGGTTCCAGATATACAATTCTACAGTGCATCGTCTATGTGTTGTGTTGTGTGCTCACCACCCAAGGTCAGTTCTCTCTCCACACCATGCATTTGACTCTCTCTCCCTCCTCTCCCATCCCCTCCCCCGCCCTTGCCCTCAGGTAACCACTAACTAAACTATTGAATGTGTCCATGAGTTTTTGTTTCTTTGTTGCTTTCAGTTTTATATTCCACAGATAAGTGAAGAAATAGGAGCATCAAGCTCTGGAAAAGAAAGTCTTGACTGTTGGGCTGGTCTGTAAGAGAAAGCGGGTTACTCCTTCAGACATGTGATTTTGGAGACGTGGAGAACTCCCCTTCTTCTTCCTCTAAATACACCTTTATTCATTCAAGTCAAAACACATGTGCAGAGGGCCCACTTTATGCCAGCAGCTGAGCCTGATGAGAGATACAAAGATGGAAAAGAGGCTCCTCCTAGTTTTAGATAGCTGATAGTGTAGTGAGCACACAGAAGGGAAGAGAAGACATTCAAGGTACACAGTCATCTGTGTCAGGATAAGAAGCCTAGAAGACATGGGGCATACATGGGGCATAGTCCTCAGAGTCAAGGGAAGCTTCCTGAATGACTGCCACTTGAAGGACCAACAGAAAGTTAGGTGAAGGGAAAGAGAACAAAAAGAAAAGGCAAGAACATGATGGATGGAAGGGAGAGGCAGACATAAAAGCTTGGTAGGCAGGGCAATAACATCCCGTCCTGGTTCTACTGTGTATTATTAAGTTTGGCCTTGGGCAACCACTTAGCTTCTTTGCACTTCAGTTTACTTATCTGCAGAATGTGGATAATAGTATTTATTTCTCAGCATTACTGAAAAGTAAATGAGATAATACATGTAAAGTGCTGCCATTACTAGCAAAAGATAAAAACACAACTTCAACCAGTGTAAGTATAAAGGGGAATGCATTGGAGGGTTACTAGGATATGCCATACACAATGTGGGGAAGTGGCTGTGTATCAGAACCAACTTCAATCAGAAATTCAAATTTCATAAGACACTATTTCTATGCCTATCTACTTCCATTTACATGTGGATATTTTACTTCCCTCCCACAGAACACCAGCTTTTTATTCAAAGCAGGTAACTGTGGCCTCCCAAGAAGTCAGGTCTTATGTTTTATATCTTTGGCAGAAGTTACTCCAAGAGAGTCTGCCATCTCTCAGTTCTAGTTCCAAAATTCTCAGGAAAGAACTGATTAGATGCCCACCCCTCTACCATCAACTGTAGCCAGTGAGTGAGGTCATAGTGTATTCACCTGGTGGCTCCTGCAGTGGCTTTGATGGTAGAGGTAGAATTTCCACAAAGAGAAGGGACCTGGACAGGCAAATTAGCTTCTGTTTCTCAAAAATACTAATTCAAGTTACGTAACTTTGGTGCACATCTACAATGTGTCATGCACAATGCAAAGATAAGATGCAATATACAAGGGGGGGACCCAAAACCCCTAGAATTTATTTATAAAAACTTGTGTATTTATTCTTACATGTTTAAAATTCAGTCACCTTCAAAGTACTACTCATTTGATGCAATATACCTATCAAGACACTTTCTCTACTGCTCAAAAGTTTTTGACCTTGTCATTTTTGATGGTTTTTAGTGCTTCTGTCATTTTTTATTTCACCTCTTCTACATTGAAAAAATGTTTCTCTTTGAGGACTTTTTTTATCCAGGGAAACAAAAAATAGTTGCTCAAGGTGACATTGGGTGAAGGGAGGGTAAGGTATGAGAGTCATGCTGTTTTTGGTCAAAGACAGGTGCGTTGTCATGCTGCACATTGTTCATGTAAATCACTCATCATGAAATGGGCAAACACGTTGAAAGAGTCTCAAAAAAAAAAAAAATTAATTGAAACCAAACTCAGCCTCTCACAATGTCAACTGGTACACATGCAGATGGGTTCCTAGAACACTCACCTAGTGGGAGAAGCCTGTATTACCTTTGTACTACCCTCCAGAAGATAATTCTGTTTTGGGAGGGGTTCCGCCTCATATAATTAAATATTAGCCTAACAAGGCAATTACTATTATTTTCTCCATATCACAAATGAGGAAACTAAGTTATAGAGAAGGGGCCACTTGCTCAGCCTTCATAAGACTAGTCAGGTGAAAAGCCAGGATACTAAACTGGGCTTGCCTGGCTCAGAGTTTGAGCTGTTGACTATCATTGACATTTAACTTAATAAATGCCTCTTTTCAGCTACAAACCAGATTTCTACCTCCCTTAGCTGAGAAGAAAAATTCTGAACCCTGGTGACAGCTATTTCCTCTATCTCTCCAGTGTTCAGGGCCAGCCAGAGATTGCAGGCAATTCTTCCATGAACATGAAAGCTAGAGCTTAACTCAAAGACAGGAGCTCTTTAGATGTTGTAGGTCACACAACTTTGATTTTGATTCTATTACCTATGTCTATAGCATCTTCTCCTTTCCAACAGAGTTTAAATATCACAACTTTCATGCTAAAAGTGACTCACATACGGATGCTGAGTTTTCATAAAACTTTGGTGGTGTTAGTTCTCATTTCAACCTATAGATCTAACTAGAAAGTAAAGAGAAGTGATTCTATGATTCTAAAAATGAGTGTGGGAGATTCTGATAGCAATTTTTAAAAGACAGATGCATTCAGGGCCTGCTAGTTGACTATAGATTAAGGGGTAGACCAAGTCTGAGTTGATTCAAGGTTTTTCAGTAGGGTTTTATAATAAATGAATGTATTTCTCAATAATGTTCAGTGAAATTCTGAGTGGATTAGAACATTCATCTTGATGTTGGTTTCTTCACTCAGCTCTGCAGGGTGTGTTCATTTGTTGGTGTTTTAGTAGAGCAGAGGATGGAAGCACTGGTGGCTTCGTTGAGAAGCAAAGAGGGGAAGACATTGTTGATAGTGTAATTGTTTGTTATAATTTATTTATTCATTTCTTAAGGAGGGGATATAATGATAGCTTAATGTCTGTAATATTAACTTTTATCTGTAATATTTTATTCTAAAATTTTGTAGTAAATACGGTAAAGTATTAAGATTTGTTTAAAACTTATTGTAGGTATAATTGCATTTGCTTTAAGGCCAAGTATCTTGAATATAATATAAAATATTTGGTTGGAAATGAAAAATAAGAGAAAAGGAACTGTGTTTTTATTTCTATAAGTACTAAAACTACTTCATTTTACTTCAGTTTTTTTTTTTTTTTAATGCATTATTATCATTTTGTGACCATAAATCCTAATGTGCCAGCACCATGTGGGTTTTAAGCTTTTGGATACATGGTGCGTTCTTTCTCTATGAGTATGTTCTTTGTCTGGCCAGGGATTATAATAGTAAATTATGGAGGTAGAAAAAATAAAAAAAGCAAATTGGGAGGCAGACACCTCTTAGATTTTCCTCTCTTCAATCAAAAACAGAAACTTCCTGTTTGAAGTGTTACCTACTATACTTGCCGTAAAGAACCTTTTTCAGGCATGGAGTTTATCCTAGAACTTTACATTGCCCTATCCCGACCTCTAAGACGTGGGGCAAGTCATTCTTCTAATTCCAGTGTTCCTCATATATCAGTTGTGAAAAATTGAAATCATAGTACTTATCTCATAGGTTGTTATAAAAAGAGGTGGATTTACCATGACACTAATAAAGGGTAAGTTTCAAGGCATCATACGCTTTCTCCAAATTTAGCATGTAATTTTGAGTTTGTAATTTTGTATTGTTTTTATTAAAAAGGGCCTCCTAATCAACTGTAATTGATTACTTTTAGGTCTCATAATATCTGCATCTCCCTCTGGGTGCAAAGACTAAAGGAGAACTTAAATAAATATAAAGGAAGTGTCTTATCTGGAGATGAGAGAGAGAAATGATAAGGCATTTGCTCACACAGTTGTGGAAGCTGGCAGATTCATAACCTGGAGGGCCAGACGGCAGGCTGGGAAATCTGAAAGAGGGGGTGTTGCAGTCTTCAATCAGCAATCTGGGCTGGTACACTGAAAATTCAATGAGGACTCTATGTTACAGTCTTGAGGCAGGATTCCTTCTTTCTTGGTGAATCTCAGTTTTTGCTCTTCAGGCCTTCAACTGATTAGATGAGGGCCAATCATTATTGAGGGTCATTTCCTTTACTTAAAGTCAACAAATTGTAAATATTAAATCATAACTACAGAATACCTTACCAGCCACATCCAGATGAATGTTTGACCAAACAACTGGGCATCAAACACTAGCCATATAGACACATAAAATTAACTGCCACACAGATTAAGTGCTCAACAAAACAAAGTCCTTTGCAAGGTCCTAATTAATTTCTCTTCTCCTCCACCTCCTTCTTCTTCTTTCTTTTAGTATTATTTATGTATTTTTGCCTTATTATACCCTAAGTCTGCAGAACAGTACCTGGAATTTGAAAGGCCCTAAAAACATTTTTTGAGAAAATAAATGTGTCTGGAAATGCAACAATGTATGAATAAATGAATAAAAATATAGTTGCAAGCAAATAGATGATACATATACAGAATTTTCAAAATAACTAGCAATGAAGGCCAACGAAATTGGCTGGATGGCACAACAGATAATGACAAATAGAGTCTGTTGTATGACCGTGGACCCCCCAAAACGGGAATTTATTTATAAAGAATTGTGTATTTATTCTTACATGTTTAAACTTCAGTCACCTTCAACATGCTCACAATTTGATGCAATACACCTATCAAGACGTTTTTTCCACGGCTCAAAACAGTTGTTGAACTGGTCAAATTTGATGCCTTTTAGAGCTTCTGCTGTTTTTTTGTTTCACCTATTCCCACATCAGCAAAACGTTTCCCTCTGAGAACTTTTTTCATCCAGGAAAACAAAAACTAAGCCACTCAGGGCAAGATTGAGTGAATAGGAAGGGTTGGGGCATGGGTTCATGCTGTTTTTGGTAAAAAACTGCTGAACACTCAACCCAGCGCAGGAAGGTGTGTTGTCATGCTGCAAGTTGTTCATGTAAATCACCCATCACGAAATGGGCAAATGTGTTGAGTTTCCGAATAAAAATTCCCTGAAGCCGAATGCAGCCTCACAACAACGCCAGCTGGTGCACTGATGCAGGTGGGTCCCTAGAACACTCACCAGGTGGGGGAAGCCTGTCTGTCCTACAAGGGGCCACCCTCCAGAAGGTATTTCCAGGGTTTTCTTGGTCACCCTTCTATATTTTGTATTTTTGTCCTGGTCCACAAGCTTGGGTCTTAACACAAGATTATTAGTAAAATTTGAAGTTTGAAGAATAAGTGGTAGAGGAGTTCCCTGGTCATGTAGTGGCTTAAGGCTTTGGCGTTGGCGCTGTCAACGCTGCGGCCTGGGTTCAATTCCCAGCCAGGGAGCTACCTATGTACCAAAAAAAAAGCAAAAAAAAAAAAAAAAAAAAAAAAAAAAAAAAAAAAAAAAAAAAAAAAAAAAAAAAAAAAAAAAAAGAATAAGTGGTAAATACTATAGTCGCTGTATAAGTATTTTACTTGCTCAGAGGAGAAATAGCCATAGCATATTCAATATTTATATCTTCTTGATTACAGTAGTCCTTCCCTACTGGGGGTCTGTTTTGGGCAGTTTCAGTTGCCTATGTTCAATCATGGTCCTAAAATATTAAACAAAAAATTCCAGAAATAAACAACTCATAAGTTTTAAATTGCAAGTCATTCTGAGGAGCATGATGAAATCTCGCGTTGTCTTGCCTGAGATGTGAATCTCGTATTACACTGCATATGCTACCCGCCAATTAGTCACTTAGCAGCTGTGGATGGCTGAGGCATCACAGTGCTTGTGTCCAGGTAACCCTTATATTACTTAATAATGGTCCTAAAGTGCAAAAGTACTTACGCTGGCATTTCAAATATGCCAAAGAGAAGCCATAAAGTGATGCCTTTAAACAAAAAGGTGAAAGTCTTCAACTTAATAAAGGAAAAAAAACGTTTGCTAAGCTTGCTAAGATCTGTGGTGAGAATAAATCTATCAGTGGAATTGTAAAGAATGCAAAATAAATTTATTCTAGTTTTGCTATTGCACCTCCAACTGCAAAAGTTGTAACCAGAGTGCATGATAAATACCTTAATTCAAATGGAAAGGGCATTAAATTTGTGGGTAGAAGACATGAACAGGAAATGTTTTCTGACTGACACCACTGTGCCAGAAAGCACTGAGCGTGTATGAAGACTTCAGCAAGGGATACCCGAAACCAGTGACACCAGGCCATTTACTGAAAGTTGTTCATGTAAGTCACTTTCCACAGATTCAGAAACAGGTTTGGCATTTTATCATCTCACATCATCACAAGAAGAAGGGTGAGTACAGTATAATAGGTATTTTGAGAGACAGAGAGAGACCACATGCACATAACTTGCATTATGGTGTATTGTTATGATTGTTCTATTTTATTATTAGTTATTGTTGTGAATCTTTTACTGTGCCTAATTTATAAATTTAACTTAATCATAGGTATGTGTGTATAGAGAAAACATAGATTATATAGGGTTCAGTACTATCCATGGTTTCAGGCACCCACTGGGGTTCTTGGAATGTATCCCCAGAGGCTAAAGAGGGACTACTGTACTGTCCTCTGATTGTTAAAAATGAAGCTGGGAGTTCCCTGATGGTGTAGTGGCTTAAGGCTTCGGCGCTGGCGCTGTCAGTGCTGCGGCCTGGGTTCGAATCCCAGTCAGGGAACTACCCACATACCAAAAAGCAAAAAAAAAAAAAAAAAAAAAAAAAAAAAAAAAAAAAAAAAAATGAAGCTGACCTTAACTTAAAGAACATAAATATTTCCCTTTTAATCTGGACTGTCCATAATACAAGGCACCATTCAATTACATATCCTTACCTTTACTTTTCTGACTTTTTCCCCCATGTTCAAAGAAGTCAGTTCAATTTTCACCTCTCTGTCACTCTGATCTAACTCTTAAATCAAAGGGTGTTTTTTCTTCATGAGAGAGTCAACGAGTGGGAGGTGGCAGGCAGAAGAATTATGTCCTAAAATTTAATAAACACTTCTCTCTTATGCATGAGAAACCTGTAGGATTGCCTGTAGAGGGCTAAGGTAAAACGGGTTAAAATAAATCCACCTTCCTTTCCTTCTATGATTCTTCTGCAATGCCTAGGCTGACACCAGGAGCCAAGTCTTTCTGTTTTCCTTTGCTCTTAATAAATCAAGCTTCACTAGAGGTCAAAGATGAAAGTAGTGTTTATCAGCATCCCAGTTTCAATCTCTACTCAGTAGCTTGCTTCAAAATGGTCCTTCCTGAGAACGTGTGTATTCTATCCAAATGCCAATCACATCTATTCCTTCAACATTGTCAGACAAGACTTCTTGCCCTGCTCTTGCCAGTACGTTGTGTATCTGACTTATAATTTACACAGATCAGACATTGGCTCACCCTAAGACCTCTGGAGTATGAAGTCCCACCAGTGACTGAAATGAAGGTAAAATCTCCACTCATGTTTGAGTCAAGTCTCCTCTCTCAATGTTCTTTTTACTTTTTGAATGGGATATGGTTAAAGAAAACCAACTTAGACCTGAAGATTAAAGCCATTTTTGAAGATAGAGTTTCTATTTTCTGTAAATTGAACTTTTGGGCTTTGAGAGGTAGATGCATTTTGGGGTATTTGTTCATTCCTTTATTTCTCCACTTTTTCTGAAAACTCCTTTCTTCCTCCCTCTCCACATACATGTACACAGAAAGGTGTGATCCTCCAAAATCATATGCAGTATGGCCATCTATACTTGTTAGTACTTGATCCCATCTGGGTCAGTCAGGTTTTCTCCACAGGGATCTGGAAATCTAATTCTCAGACACTAGTTTACTCTGTTTGTGTTGCAAGGACTATGAACTGATAAAAGACAAGAGTTGGGATAGCCATTGCTTGAAAAGAACTAGAGAGAGCTGATCTGTAAAAAGAGAGAGAATAATACAAAATGGTCACACTACCTCAGAAGTAATAGCTACAGTATGTGATGACTTTTTAGTTCCTGGTTCCAAGCCCCTGGGAGGTCATGGGTATACTTCCTGTGCATCTGTACGATGACATTTTTTGTCCTTATAAAGATTCTTCCCTTTTATGTAAATTAGTGTAAGTGGATTTCTGTTACTTGTCACCAAAAAAATGCCTTGATTAAAATATTCTATAGAATCTATACTAACCAAAGTTAGTGTTATTTTTTTGTTATTTTTTTGTATCATTGATTTGATACAAAAATAATTATCACATGCATACTGTTTCTAGAAACTGCTAGGGGTCAAGAATACAAGGTGGAAAAAATATTTATTTTCAACTTAAGGGAAGAGACGGACAACATTTATTGAGTGACTATTACGTACCAGAGTGCTTCAAATGCATAAAATTTGTTCCTACAGAAACAATGCAGTGGGAAAGAATTAGTTGTTTTCTTTGTTAGGCATGTATTTATTGAATACCTACTATTTTTCATGCTTTATCCTAAAAGCTGGGAACCAAATGGTGAGCAAGGTAAGTTCTTAGCCCATATGGATTTTATATTCTAGTGGAACAGACATATAAACTAAAACATTCAAGTAATGTGAATGCTATGAGGAAAACAAGCAGGGTGGTGTGATGGAGAGTGAGCAGAGGTATGTATAGACTACACGTGGGAGGGAGGAGGAAGAGAAGCAACATTAGAAAGAATGGCCAGATGGCATCTGAGGTGAGGCCTGATTTATGACAAAGCCTTGCCGCATGAACAGCATTCCAGGTAGAGAAAAGAGCAAATGCCACAGCCACGCAGCAGGAACAGGCCTGGTGTGATCAAGCAGTAGAATGCAGGTCAGAGTGGCTGAGGCATAAGAGGGAGCAGAGTGGTGTGAGGTGAGGTTGGGGAGCAGTAGGCAGGGACCACGTCAGAGTCTCACAAACAACCACAGAGAGTTTGGATTTAATTCTACGTGTAATGAAAAGCCATTAGAGGGTGTTCAGCAGAGCAGCAGTATGATTGTTGTTCTTAAATGATCCTGAAGGCTGTGTAGAGAACAGACCAAAGCATTCAAGAGTAGAAGCAGGGAAAGCAGCTAAGAAGGTATTGCAGGTGATGAGGGAAGATGTTAGCCTGGCAGGGGTAGTAGAAATAGATATATAAAAGCATTTGGATTTAATAGATATTTTTTGATATCTGAAAAGACTTAGTAATGGATTTGTGAGGGGGTAGTGAGAAATAAGAATGAATTCCAATTACTTATTTGAGCAACATTGTTAAGTGTCATTCTAAGTAAAGAAAAACTGAGGGACAGATGAGGTTTCTGTGTTGCGGGTGGTGGTGAAGCAACAGAATCTACTGTTATGTTTGGGCACATTATATTTGTTCTGCCTAGCAGACATCTAAGTGAGATGCCAGGTTGGCAACCAGATATGTGAGAAAGGAGTATGAGAGAGATTAAGTCTGGAGAAGTCAATATAAAAGGCATCTAGAGGGAAAGTCACCAGATGCAAGATGTTAGATTGTTACTAGGAATATAGGGAAATACTCAAGTGATTCTTTGATATTCTGTGTGTGTGTGTGTGTGTGTGTGTGTGTGTGTGTGTGTGTAATGTATATTATGCAGTAAGAGCATCATCTAGGAAAATAGCCAAGTAAATTAATCAGAGAAATATGTGGAGCCGATAATATTTAATAAATAATATTCAGTGTGCAGATGAGATTTGCACTCATGAATTACCAGGGTGAGCAGTCAGAATGTTGGGGTGATTTTTGTCAGTGATGTAACTGCTCCAATAGAGGGCAGAATAGGCAGATTGTTGGGTTTAATCAGAGTGGAATTTTCCTCCCAGTTGAGCACTTTGGAGGCAGAATTAGAAAAAAAGTTGATAATGTTTAGAAAGGAATGATCATACTGATAAGAGTATGGAGTACTGTTTGTTTAACAAGGATGTGATATATTTTTGCAGTAATGTCCCCCAATTTTTCCTGGCCTTCCTATAGCCATGCCTTTTAGTAGTTTCTGCCACACAGATTATAACCATTTGACTTGCTTTGATTAATGGGGCATTAGCAAATGTGATACAAACAGAGGCTTGCAAAACATTTGAGCATTGAGGGTTGGCCTCTTGGTACCATCACTGCTGTATGAGTAAGCTTCGATTATCCTACTGTCAGAATGAAAATCACTTGGCTCAGTTACTCTTGTCATACCTGCCAATAGCCAACCTACCAGTAGATAGGAGAATGAGGCTGTCTAAGACCAGCCAAGCCCCAGTCAACTGACCCATTGACTTCAAACTCATGAGCAAGCCTAGCTAAGATCATCTGTGCCCAGACTAGACCAAAGAACCACCTAGCAGAACTGTGAGCTTAGTAAATAGCCTGTTACATAGCAACTGATAATTGATACAAGATGAGTGATGAATGGTGAGAATGGGTAAATGGATTAGAAGTTAGAGGAAGGGGGAAAGATGGTAACGTAGAAACATAAAACTAAAACCTTGGGAAAATGAAAGAATTTCCAAAGGTGGATGGTGGTTATGGTTGCACAACAATATGAATGACACTAAACTGTACACTTCAAATTGGTTAAAATGGTAAATTTTGCCTAGCATTATTTTACTACAATTTAAGATATTAATTAAAAACTAAATGGGTTAGAGATTTTTATTATTACTTTTACATCAAAGAAATTGAGCTTCAGTGTAGAGAATAAATTTGTCCAAAGACACACCAACAGTAAATGGAGAAACTATAAATAGTATGAAGACACGTCTTGTTTGACATTTGTGGCATAGTGGAAATAACATTAGACTTAACTGAGCATTCATAATTTTTTGGGGGGTTGGTATAAGTTTTACAGATCATCTAGGCTAACCTCTCATTTCATAAATGTAATAATACACATATGTGTGTCATTGCATGTTGCTTAAACATTACTTTGTTAAATACTTATTGAGCATATTCTATGTGCTTGATACAACACGTATCAAGCACATTGAGTGTGCCAGTAAGTATTTATTAATAACAAATGAATATGACAAATAACTGCATAATTATAAGTTATGTTAAGAAGTATGAAGGGAAAATGATGAGCAATTTGTAAGTACATAATATGGAGATGCGGGGGGCTCATTTTTCGGTGATGACAGGAATCAGTGAAGGCTTTCCCAAAGAGTTAATCTTAGGCTGAGATTGGAAAGATTAGTAGGGGTTATTAAGGAGAAATCTCTTGTGCCTCAATTTCCTCAACTGTTGTATGAGGGAATTAGACTAAATTCTCTTCCAGCTCTAAAATGAATTATTCACTAAATTTAGAGATAGGGGATTTCAGTTGGACTGGAAAACAGATGTGACTATTATTCAAGAAGTTGCTGGTTTTTACATTCATTTGGATTGTTTATTATATAATTCAGAAAGAACAGATACTTAGAGCTGGTATTTGGGTACCTGATATTTTTTCAATATGCTCAGATCAAATCCTCTACCTTGGGCTGAGCTCACATAGGATTTTTATGGTATCTTCTAATCAAAACTTAAGCATAAACTATGTAATGACTCCAGATTTCTCTTTCAATATACACAGAGGGACTGAGGGAGTTATTTCCTTTCCCATATATAATCATCTCACTAATGGAAAATATGTTTCAAATTAGGCATCAATTCCATGAATGAGTGCAGTGTGAATGTTCTATGTCAACATTAAAAAGACTATTAAAAATGAGAATTTTACATTTTATGGATTTATGCTAAACTCTGAATTCATTCTCTTTGGAAATATTAGCATCTCGATCTCCATCTGAGTGAAACTCTTTTATTTTAAGTTGCAATTCATTTTAAGAAAAAACATAGGCGGCGGGGAGGGGGTGCAGGGATAGTTGCTTTTAGCAGCTGGGCATGGGATGTGAGCACAGTGGTTCTGAAACTGCTGGTCTGGAAGTTAAGAGCTCCTTGACCTAAGCTGGAACATTCTGCTTCCAAGAGTGAGCAGTGATTTTCTGAGACAAGTATTGGCTCAAATTTTCAAATTTCTTCCATATATATTTCTTGATATTTGATACTTTCTACAGCTTGCCTTAAAAAAGGAGAGAGATGATTAAGGAATGAGCATGTGGAAAACTGAGAAGTGGAAAATCATGCTTGGTTTGACTGCTTGATGTCCCTACTCTCAACCCTAGGGCACCCATGGTTATGGTTTTATGGCACACATGTAATAGAGTCATATTTTCTGCTAAAAATTATGTCTAGTTAATATGACATAATGTACGATATACATATTTCATGGTATTACACACATATGCACACAACACACCAAAATCTTATCAAGACTTCCTGGTGTTCCCCCAAATGAAACAGGAGAGAATCTCATTTTAGTATCTAGAGAACTATTTTAGTTCTATTATAACTCTTCACAAACAAAAGTTAATCTAAGTATGTTTTTAAGAGATAGATATTCTTATAATAAATTTTTACTGATAGTGACCTCAGGACATAAAAGGTAACTGGCTTGCCTGTTCACACACAAATTTTCAAAGTAAAGATTAGAGCTCAGATGTCACCCCAATAAGTCTAACAATAAAAATGAATTAAAAAAAAAAAGATAAGAGCTCAGTGAATGCTGAGAACACAGTTTTTCCCACAAAATGTTCACTGTTAATTGCTTGTCACTTCAATTTAGCCAAGAGTCCAGGGTTCCTGATATAAAAGACTGGTCATATATTTTCGATGGCAAAGAGGAATAACAATCTTGTTAAACCTTTGCCTGTCAAATACCTCTACTCTCCCACTTTACCTGGAGGAAGCTGGCTAGTGGCCCAGGCAAAGAAAAGTCTACTAGGAACTGAAGTAGATTCCCCACTGTAGGCAAAAGGAAATGTTAAAAGTTAAGAGGTACTACAGCCAAAACCCTTCCTGATTACTGAAGTGCTAAATGTCAGGGACAGAGTTGAAAGGTTATAAAATGTGAGGGGGGAAAATATGACATCAATCAAGATATCAAACAAATAAGAGATGGATGATAAAAATAGAACAAGTGAATTGGGAATACATAGGCAGGAAGGAAGTCATTGACTTAACTGCCAAGTATGAGATGAGCTTTGGCCTAGGACAAAATTAATATTAATGACACATGTGTCAAGGTCAGTGCCTCAGGGTGACATTATCAGGAGATGAAGATATACAGAAAATAACTGAATATGATCTCTACTGTTTCTTCCAAAGTAAGCTTTTTCCTCCTAGGTTTATAAATACTGTTGAATTAATATTTGGAATAACAACAGTCACACCAATATATATTAAGTTCCCTGGTATTTGATACCCTGCTCACCAGATGTCTTTATTAAATGATGTTGAAACATGTCTACTAATGACAACCAATGAGGGCCAATGATGTCCTCAACCATCATAATATCCAAAATTATTTCACCAAGGAGAAATTAAGTTATGTGTAGTGGGGTTTTCATATATCTTACGATATGATGGTTTTTGCTAACATTTGTGGAATAGACAATTTCTTGAACAGATTATTTGTTTAATGAGAGTATCCTATCATACACTAAACTGAATTTATTGGACTTTGGGGGAAAATATTTCAGTTTTTCAAATTCCTGAATGATTGATTGCTTTATTCATCAATAGACATTTATTGCATACTTAAAATATTCCAAGTGCTGTATAGAAACTGAAGGTTAAAGAGAAATAGATACCATTTTTAGGCTCAGATTATCTGCCCTTTCATTCCAGAAAGAAATGATCCATCCATACAGACTGAAATGTCCTGTGTTAGAAGTGGACACAGGAAACCACAGAAGCCTATAGAAGGGGAGGGAGTATTGATTTCACCCAGTATGAGAGACTAGTTAAGGGAAGGTTAAACTGAGCCATTTTCCTTGAAATGATTAAACACAAAATTGGGCACCTGAGGGGGTTATTTCGAAGAGAGAAAAAAGGATATGTAAATTCCAGTAAACATGGCATGTATTATTAAACTCATGGTGTATAGAGTGTACAGGGATGCAGGGAAGAAGAGAAGAGGCTAAGAGGTAAGCTAGGGAAAGATGAAATGAATCTTACATAGTATCCTAGGCTATATGGGGCTTTTCTGGTGTCTGGACTTACATGTGTGAAAAAGTACAAAGTGTACCTTACCATGCTGATTTAATTAAAAATTAAGATTTTATTAGTAGGGTTTATGTATTATTATCTTGTTCTTCTTGCCCTCAGTTATGATTGAGAGGTTTCATCTTAGAACACTGAACGAGCATTATAGGGACATAAAGAGAACACATGGCCTTTGAAATCAGATGGACCTCAGTTTGAATTTCATTTCTTTTACTTTTTGGTTCTGTAACCTTGAGAAAAGCACTAACTTGTTCTAAGTTGAAGCATGGGGTTGTTATGGTTTATAAATAAAATAAAACACAGAAAGATTTTAACCCAGAGTTTGGAATGTGTTAATTGTTAATTATACATTTTTCACAAGTGTATTCCTTGTCTTCAACTAGTACAGTTGTTATTAAAAGTAATAGGGTGGATAATAAATAATTTGCAAGAGGGGAATAATAAATGTGGTACTTGGTTCATGACTTCAGATAAATAAGGATTTAGGACAAGCGACAAAAAAAAAATCTTACTTTTCCCTCATGGCCTACCATAACACATTTTCACACCTCTACCTTTACTATTCAATACCCTTGAGCCAGTGTGAACATTTAAATTCTCTCCCATGTGGTGCCTTGTTCTTGCATGTCCTTGTGGATAGTATATACCTGCTAGACTTGTTCAATCCCCTCAAGACTAGTGCCCACTATTTTTTCTTGGTAAACTCAAAGTTAAAGAGACTGTAATTCTTTACAACTTAGATATTTGCATTTTGATAGGAGGGTTTTATCAATTAGTTTTGTTATATTTCAAGCAGTGCAAACCAACTTGGGCTGAGATGTTTAGGGGTTAGGGGCAAGAGCTTTATTGGGATATAATTCATGTACCAAATAATTTACCCACTAAAGCACATGATTCAATGTTTTTTTAGTATATTCACAGAGTTGTGCAACCATCACCACACTCAATTCTAGAATCTGGCTAACTTTTTTGAAAAAGGAGACTGTATTAGAAGAATATTAGGGATGCCAAGAAATGATGAAACTGGGCTTGGGACCAACAAGATCCAAGACAGCGCTGCAGGCTGAGGAGATGACCTCATAGCTGGGCGAGTCTGGTGGGGTATCAGTGCTGCAATGACAGTTTCAAATGGGCTTCCTGGGTTCTTATTTACTTCCCTAAGATTCAGTGTCCCAGGGGGAGCAGTCAAGTTGTCCTCGATAACCTCCTAACTGTGCTAAAGAGTAGGAAGAAGGCAACTAGTTTAGCCATCCTGCATCATCTACATGCATTGTGGGAGAAAGTTGTTCCACAAAACCCAAGTAGGCAAGAAACTAGGTGTTGAGATGTAAATGACCAATTCCTACTAAAAAGATTGTTGGATATTAATCAACAACTAAAAACAAAGTAATGATGGAATTTCAGAGTAAAAAGGATGTATATAATTTTTATTTTTTTAGAGACATCTCATTGTACTTGCATTGTACATCTCATTGATTACTTGGCTACCAATCAATGTTTTGAGTATCTAGTTCCCCCATAGAATCACATGGCAAATCCCTGATCTTGGCCAATGTGAAGTTCCTTTTTTTTTGTTGTTTGTTTTTTTCATTCTGAGCCCTGTTGAAATAGTTACCTCTGTGGCAATAGCTCAGGAAAACTACAACACGGTTTGTAAATTTATTTCACCATTAAAGGAGAAGAGAGAAGGCCTTCATCCAAAAGAATGCCCTCTTTTCACCAGAAATTTTCAACCCTCTTTCATGGTTATTGCTAAATAGATTCCCAACTGGGTGGAAGTTAGCATTAAATACTTCTATGGCCCCTTCAATTCTTTTTTTCCTTGGGGCAGGGCCCTTTAATTCTAAAATTCTATGATTTCTTAACTTTTTTAGTGAATTGTTACTAATAGAGAGAAAACTCCACAAGGAGTCACTAGATAACTATGAGAACTTTGCAAAACTTCAAAAAAGAACCCTTAGTTAAAAATGCAATAATACTACTAACACAAACCAAAATTTTCCATGATGGACAAATGAACCTCAAAATAGCCAAACCTTAATATATATAATTAGAATGTAGGAAATATTTTGGTGTGAATTTGGTTTTATTTCCCTCTAAATGAGGCTCCTGGGATTTTGACCCCTTCTTTCAAAGTGTTTGTTTTGATATCTGTGAGGATATTCTACCTTCCCTGAGAAATGTCACAGATAAATCTAAAAAGCCCAAAGCAAAGTTCAAACCAGACCCTCAGAGTAAATCCATGGGGTATTTATTTTCATCTTATGTATTTATTTATTCCCAGGTTTGTTCCAAAAGAGATTTGAGATAGGTTAATGAAGATGCAGGTACAACATTTAAGATGATACAAACACTAAGAAAGATGCAAACAGAAACATTTCTTTACATTAAATATTCATTATGTATTAACGTTAATGCATAAATATTAGTTACCTTCCACTGCTTCAAGCAATTCCACTAGTGGCCTGACTGAACTCAGTAAGACTAATTTTTTAGTATTCAAGAACTTTGACACAGACAGACTGTGTGTTTCATCCCTGGTCTTGGTGAAAACTTGGGAGGTAGGCAAAGTGTGAACTGCCCAAAGTGAACAGGTCTGGCTAACATTTTCAGGCTACTGACTGCAGCCTCCAATTGGCCACGTGCTGAGCCCTTAGCCATACTCTGTCCTACCCCCAAAGGGGCCTTCTTTCCTAACAGAATAGCTAGTAAATCATCAAAATTAGTACCTGATAATATTGTAATAGGTCCTCATAACATTCTCTCTTTCCTCCCTACGGATAGGTCCAAATTTAACATTCAAGAATCCAGGAAGGCTAAGACTGCACGTTAGTAGTAAAGCTGGCATTTCCCTGGCCTTCTGGCTGCTTTGTCTACATAGCACCTACTTTAATGGAGTGATGGTGGCTGTTATGGTGGGATATCGAAGAACATAGTTTTGGCCATATAGAACTCTATGGTATTCCTCATAATTGATATATGCATCAATTACTAAGAACCTCTGATGTGTCAGAGACTGGGGGAGGAAGCAATGGAAATATAAATATCAACAGAAATCTGAACCCTGACTTAGAAGGGCCCACAGATTAATGGTGGAAGCAGGTAAGTAACTATGTCTTACAGCATAGTGTTAAGTACTGTAACTTAGGTACTTATGGGAGCATGAGGAAAAGCCTTAAGCCTGTCTAAGATGATAGAGGAAAACTTTTCAGAGGAGATATATTATATCTGTGTTTTGAAAGAGAGTCAGAATTTGGCTAACTGGAAGGGCCTTCTACACAGAGGGAAGAGCTTGGGCTAAGGCAGGAATTCACTGAAGCTAATAACTTATTTGACAAACTGTATATTGGGTCGTGGTATAATAGTTAAGAGCTGAAGCCAGACTTCCTGCTACTAACATTCATTAGGTGTAGATGATGGGAACTGTAGATGATGAGATTGTTTAACCTCTTCGTGCCTCAGTTTCTTCACCTGTAAAATGTGAAGGAAAATAGTAGAGTAATGCTTACCCCGAAGGTTTGCTGGGACAGTCAGAACAATGTATACAGTGCAATAATAAGACTCCATTTGTGTTAGCTGTTGTAGTCTCACTATAGCTGAAAACAAAAGGTGGGAAAAATAAGGTTGGAAATTAAGGTTCCAGTGGTTGGCAGGGTCCAAGCATAAAAGCTTTTCAGGCCTGAGAAGTTTGGCCACGCACCCTGATGGGGTAGCCCTTATACACTGTCAATTAGAGAGTCATGTGGTCAGCCGTTACTGGATTTATAAATGAGGGACATATGGAAAATCAGACCAGAATCCATAGAATGCTTGTACTCTGAGAATGCATAGAATGCACTTACCCTGGGCCTAGACAACCTTTCGATTCATTTAATCTTTTCAATGTTGTAAGCAGCTGTCTTCCCGTGAATGGGGTCTTACCTGCTCTAACAATTAGGTTGTAAAGACAGAGTCCAGAACTTTTTTCCAGGTGAATGGATATGTGAGGAGAGTAATATGACCCAGCTGACATCTCATCCTTTAATTGCTGAGCTAATAAAACGTGTGCTTTGAAAGTGTTTCCAGGTGCCTGCAAAATCCATACCTGAAGTCATCAGAGACTGTAGTACCTTTCCCTGATTTCTAATACAACTTACTTTCTCCTGTTAGTATCTAATTAATAATTACTTAACCACTAAGAGCTTATTATTCATAGATTCATTAGAGGTTAAAAGGAAAATAATTGGCAATCCATAATTTTGGAGCTTTAATTTTCAGTTCTGTAATACATGAAATATCATGCGTACTATGAAGTATTTTATAAAAATGGGGTCACGCTGTATATGCTATATTTAACATGCCTTTCTTTTCACGTAACGCTGCACTGTGAGTACTTTCCCACATCACTGAATGTTCTTCTCTATCTTCCATTTTAACAGCTGCATACCGTTTTATCATCCAGATGTAATATAATTTCTCTAACCCTTTGACATATATGTGGATTCCAAAATTTTACTGAAAACAGTATAAAAAACAAGCATTTTTGTGGCTGTCTCTTTGCCCAGATCTATGATTTATTTTCTTCGGGATTATTCACAGAGAGCAGGTCTCAAGCCCGATTTCACTGCTACCACGAGGCCTGGTTCTTCTCCAGCTTGCCTCAGAAATGAGGTGACTTGAGTGTGCACCTGCGGGGCCTCTCACATGCTACTGGACAGCAGCCAGGTCTGCTCTCTCTGGGGTGGGAAGCGAAGAGTTTCCCCGGAGGATCAGGTATCCACGTGAGTGAGACGACAGGCCATTTCTGGCTGTGCTGGGACCCGGGTGCAGGGACCATGAAGAAGGTGGTTTGGAGGGATTGTGCTGTGAGCACTGGAGCCAGTCCTCTCATCATCACTCAGGAATTTCCACTTTAAACCAGCAACTGCTTTTTAATGTGCAATTCTATAGCCAGAGAATGAGAACAAAATCTTAATCCTCAATGAAGCTTTACGACACCCAAACATTTTTGAATATTCTATAATATCATTATGTTTTCAATGAAAACTCATTTTTGTTTTCTTTGGTAGAATGTAAAGATTAAAAAAAAAACCTCTCTTCCAGACCAAATGCAAGTACCAAAGACTTGGACATCTGAAGGGAAAAACCCTATGATCAGAGTGATCTAGTTCTCTTTTCTCTATTAAAATCTTCATACTTTCCTTTGAGGAAAATATATTTAATTATAACCTATCTGCATATAGATTATAATTTTATTGTTATAAATATGTATAATTTATATTCATAAAACAGGAAGAACCTGCTGATAATCACACACACACAAAGGGGTTTTTATTTACTATTATATAAAATAAGGCTTGTCACTGTCAGGGAAAAAGTAAGGAACAAGGGAAAGTCACCACTAATTCAACCACTCAGAGACAACCACTGTCGATATTTTCCTTGTTAAATAAACTTAAAAATAGAATTAATCACTATTTAATCTATACTTTTCACTTAGCAAGAAATCATTGGAAGTATCTTTTAAGGAATCATGTATTCTCTCATTTCATTTTTAACAGATACACAGTGTCTCACGGTATTGATTTGTATTACACCTGTAGTTGTATTTTGTTCAGATATCTAATTATTTCTTGAGAAAAACTGGTTCCAGGAAGAGTGTATCAGTTTACTCACTCCCCAGCCATATATGAGTGCACACCCTTGTCAGCAATGACTATTATTAAAAACAAATCAATAAAATCCTTACTAGATAGGGTACCTTTGACATTTAAATTTGCATTTTATTATTAATGAGCACATACAAATTTGTTTTTTGGACTCATTATTTTCAATTACAATAAAAAAATAATTGTTTATCAGTTAACTTCCCTAAATGCCATGTCACTGGGCATTCTGACAGGCCATACCTAGAGAGAATACCTCACCTTCAAACACTAACTATAGGTGGGAGAGGGAGAGAAGGTAGTCATATGATTATTAATATATAATGTACATTTATATAATCTACAATAAGTGTACATACTTATTAATGGTTTGTGTCTCTTGACACTGAAGCCTCCACATGTTAAAACGGTTCCAAGGTTAGTTAAGTCAGTAAATCGGGATTGGAGTTGAATCCTGCCCCTTCCAGTGCATTCTGCTGCACTTCCTTGGTGGAGAATGGTCACACTGACTGACACGCTCGGCCCAGGCCAGGTGGGGAGAACGCTGGGGCCAGGATGGGTTTTTCCAGCATCAGGAAGCAGTCAGTTGCACCAAGAGCAGCAGTTAGGCCATTGAGCCTCCGGCGGCCCGCATTCACTTGTGCAGTCACAAGTTCAGGGACGCTCCGTGTCTCAGTTGTTCACTAATGAGAGCAGGCAGAAAGGGAGTTGCCATGGCGATGCCTCACCGCACGTGCAGTGTAAGAGGAGCGCTGTGCGCGCTGACCTTCTGCAGAGTGAAACGAAGGCGCGGCCCCCGCCTCGCCTGGGCCTGTCGGGAAGTGGACCCAACGCGGGGGGGCGTGGCCGCGCCTCGGCTGCTGCGGGGAGGCCGACGCTCGCTGGCGGTGCGGGCCTGGGGCGCACAGGGCGGCGTAGGGAGGGCGGCCCGAACTCGGCCCAGGCGATGCAGCAGCCATTTTAGCAGCTGGGCTTCCTCGGCCCCTTCCCGGGCCCGGCCTCCGCGGCCCAGATCCGTGCCTGAGCCGCGGTGGGTGCGGTGTCCGCTCCCCCAGCGCCCCCTGCCTTCTCACCTCCCGCGCAACTGCGCCCCGAGCACGCCTGCTTCTGCTGGTGGGTGGTTCGGTGTTTGGAGGGATCTGGAAATTGAATTCCCAGCAACCTGGGAAGCGACGTCGCATGTTTCGCCGGCGGCGGGTGCACGAGGGTGAAGGAGACACAGATGCAGTCTGAAAGTGAAGGCTGCAGTTGTAGCTCACTTGGCCAACCCTTTTATTTCCTACATCATTTGCATTTTGCCGCAGTGATTTCGGAGGCAAAGCCTATGCGGACTTGCCTGGAATTAAAGAGGCATAATTCACACGTTCTTAAGGATGCCAAGCAGACACCAATTTACGGTGTTCGCACAAAAAGGAGGAAACACCCAGGCAGCACATGTCTTCCCATTTTACTCTGCTGCTGTGAGGAGATGCAAAGCAGGGCCTGGGCAATAGTTTGCTTCATTAAATTCGGTCACACTTTCTGCTTTAGGCATTTCCTTTTTCTCCCGATGGACGGAGGGACATTTTGTTGGTCTGCACTGCGTTTTTGCATCTGCTATTTGGTGTATAGTTTAATCCAAGACTGCTTTGAGCTTTTGACAACTGCAAGTAGTGGCTTCTGTAATTATGGTGATGTAATCAAATGTTAAAACCTTTTGGGGACAGGAGGAAAAGATGGAAGGCGGTGATGAAGTGGTTTAGAGGTATGAAAAAGATGACAAAGCAAAAACATTCTACTGCCTTCAGGCTAACAGCAGAGCTCATTTATAATTCTCATAAGTTCAGACTCGATAAGAGCTAAAAGAAGGCTTATTGAGATCATCTTGTCTAGCACTGTCTTTCGGCAAATGGAGAAATAAAAATTTGAAAAGGTCAGGAATTAATTTATCAAGGTAGCAAAGCCATAGGAATACAGACTTGCCTTTCTAGTTTGACCACACTAAGTCAAAAAGAAAAGCACTCTATGGGATTAATACACTATTAAATCAGGGGTTCTCGAACTTTTGATCTTAGACCCCTGCACACTCTTAAAAATTATTGAGGAAGCCAAAGAGCTTTTGTTTTTCTGAGTTGTATCTATGAATATTTATCACATTAGAATTTAAAACTAAGAATAAAAATACTTATTAATCCATTAAAAAAAGAAATAAAAAGATTATCTGTTAACAACATATAATTTTGTGAAAAAAATTAGTGTAAAGGCATAGTTTTATATTTTCTGAAAATTAATGTCTAGCTTACAGTTAGACTCTTTCATCTGCTCTGCATTCTGTCTTTTTGAATATGTTGTTTTGGCTACCATGCGTGAAGACACGATGGCCTCTGACGTTAAATGGGAGGACGTGGTAGATCACCTGAAAGAGTTTTGGGAACTATCAAGAGGTGGTGGTACTGGTAAATATTTTGATAACCAGCTCAGCAAAGAGGAAAAAAAAGCCCAATTTGTACCATTTGCCAATTTTCTTGGTGTAAATATTCTCTATGTGGCCAATAATGCAAAGTTGGGGAGAAATGCACAGCAGCTCATTGTATAATATTTCACGCTGTAAATACAATATATATAAATAACCTCATGATCCTAGAAATAGTAAAATGTAGTGAAATATTTAGGAAGTGACTAATTTTGAATATTTATTAAATTTATTTTAATGTAATTTAAATGTAAATTTTTATAGTTTAATTTTTAACAATGGTTATATTTAACAAGTGACTCACAAAAATCTCAAAAATTGAACTATCAGTGCTCAGAGATGATAGAAGCTGCTCTAGCACACCACTTCTAGGGATCCTCAGGCCCTACTTTGAGAATCAGTATATCAAATGAATTCAGCTAAAATTTCTTAAGCACTTATTTTGTGCTAGTGTCTGAATATGACATATATTAAAATTCTGAAATAAAATAATTAGGGGAAATAATTAGAAAATGCATTAATTAGAATAATTTTGAACCTTCTGTTAATAACTCAATTAATGAGTTAAGTATCTGACTTCTGACAGTGATCTGGATTTAAGAACTCTCTAAAGGTAAAATGTTATCATCTTTTCCCACAGAAGCATATAAACAACCATCATTTAGGAATTGAACCTTCTCTGTGACAGCAGGATTTGTTTAGTCTTCAGTATAACTATAGTGTTTCCAGATCAGGAACTATACTCGTGGTGAATGCAAGAAATATGTACTGATATTGTGGAAAATTAGTCATTCAGTGATTATTTATTCATCACTGCTCTGTACTACAAGCTGGTAAGCTTACTACCCTAAGTAGCCACATAGGGCTTAAGGCCCAATCAAGGCTGACCAGAGTTCACATTTTAAGCAGGACAGAAAACAACGGTCCTGTCCTGTTTCAAACGGTACATGTGGTCAGCCTACTGACACCTTGAATTTAGCCCAGTGAGACTAGGCTGACCATACATACTGTTTGAAACAGGACAGTACCATTGTTTTCTGTCTTGTTTAAATGGTGTATCTGGTCAGGCTGACAAGGGTATTTCCCTGAGCATTGGAATTGGTGTGAGGTATTGCCCTGACCACTGTTAAGACAAAGTGTAGGAGGCCTGGGCCCCTTCTCATTCTGTTTTTCATGTACCCACCCAATGTTATCTGTGAACACACATGAACATATTCTTTGGCAACTTCTTGAGTTGCACTTGCTTTGGTTGCTGCCCTGCAGCATTTGAAATGATTTAGTAATAAAGCATTGGTGTTGGTTTGTTTTAAGTGTCATATGTAAAGAAAAAGTAATTAAATTAGAAAAGAGACTTTGTTCTCTAAAGACTTGCACTCTGTGCCTCCGCCGAGTGCTGGAATAGTTAGGATATGCTTCCACTAGAGACGATGCAGTCTCTGATAGGGTGTCACTGGGCATCATTCATCAAGACATATGTCTAAAAGGTGTGCGACTTAGTAGTCAACTATGGAAAAATATTTGCTGTGGTCAGAAAGCCAAAGCCCTCAACTTAGCAATGCCAGCCCCTTTTCTGTTCTTTTTCCTCATTATCTGGGGTTTTAGAAAAGAGAGCTGGGGACGAGGCAGAAGAAATGAAAACTGCTTCGTGTCATTTCTGTGGCCTTGGTTCCACATATATTGCCCTAATGCATATGGATGGAAGCCCCAGGGCTGTTTCTCAGCTGTATGAATAACTAACTGGGACCCTGGGCAAGTCTATGAGAAGTTGGACTAAATATTCTGCAAGGTTCTCTGCAGTCCTAAAATAATTTCATATCAAACGTAAGATGCTGTAAAAGATTACAAAGCCTAGATGTCTGTTAATATTAAAGCTAGTGCTGTGACAAGATCATCCCCACATCTTCATGGCAGACGCAATTTGGTGGAGTAATTTAATTAAGGGTATAAGCTTTGAAATTGAAAACAGCCGCATTTGAATCTCAAAATAGTTGATACTGAGTTTTCTGCTCAGGAGCAGGAAGCAGAATCAGTGGTTGTAAAGAAAACCATGCTAATATTCAAAGTTGGGGCAACCTGCCCTTTCAAGGCGTATTTAATGAGCTCTTAAATTCAGAGCCACCTTCTCTGCAGTGTAAATTATGCTAGGGCTAGAATACTGCCCAACAGATTTAGCAACATAGATAGAGGTTGGTGGTCTTAGTGAGAATAGTTTGATATGCCATTGGGAGTGAAGCTTGATTGCAAGTGGTTGATGGAAGAAAGACATGTGTAACTTATTTTGAGAGACTGGTTTGTTTTTCCAACATTTTGTTGACAATTTTTAAAGATACAGCAAAGCCATAAACATTTTACAATAAACCTCTTTGTATGCCTCACCTACTGTGCCATTAACACCACTACATGTCTGTCTGCCTGTTTATACCTCTATTTACCCATCAATCAATCCCACTTTTCAGAGCATTTAAAAGTACATCTGTGTACTTCCTGTTAAATATTTTAATATACATATCATTAGAGTATGATGTTTGCTTATAGATTTTTCCCTTTGATACAAAATTTACATATAAAATTCACAAATCCCAAGTGTATATTCCCTGAATTTGGACAAATACACGCATTTGTGTATTTCAAACTCCCTTTCAATACACAGAACATTACCATCACCTTAGAAAGTTCTCTCCTACCTCTTCCCAGTCACTCCACCCCCAAACCCAAGAGGCAAACTCCATTATGGTTATATCTTCTTAGACTAATTTTCCCTATACTAGAATTTTTTATAAATAAAATCAGAAAGTATAATCTTTTGTGTAAGACTTCTGTGATGGTTAATTTTATGTGTCAACTTGGCTAGACTATAGTACCTAGTTATTTAATCAAATATCAATATAGGTGTTGCTATGAAAGTATTTTGGAGATGTGGTTGACCTCTATGATCAGTTGCCTTTCAGCAAGGAGATTACCCTTGATGATGTTGGTGGGCCTCATCCAGTCAGTTGAAGTCTGGTGGAGCAAAACCTGAGATTTACCAAAGATGAAAAAGTTCTGCTCAAGACTGTAGCATTAACTCTTGCATTAACTCACATATTAGAGCTTTCAGCCTGTCAGCCTGCCCTTCAAATTTTGGCCTTGTCAACCTCAAAATTGTATAAGTCGGGGGGGAAGCTAAATATAAGGTGATAGAAAGAGAAGTCACATTAGGTGGTGAACTTATTATACATCAAGTTGACAATGCACTGTAGAATTGTATGCCTGAAACCTATGTAATCCTTGCTAACAGATGTCACCCCAATAAGTCTAACAATAAAAATGAATTTAAAAAAATTGTGTAAGTCAAATTCTAAAGATAAATCTTGCTCTGTATGTATGTGTGTGTGTGTGTGTGTGTGGGTGTGTGTGTGTGTGTTCTGGTTCAGGTTTTCTGGAGAATCCTTATTGATATGGATGTTTTTACTCACTATAATATTTTTGAAATTCATTTGTGTTGTTGCATGTACAAGGGCTGTCTGGGAAGCACCCAGCCATAAATGCCTCTTTATTCATATTATATGACTGAATACTTTCTAGCAGCCCTCATATATTCCTGAGTAGTATTCCATTTTGTGAATAGATCATAGTGAGTTAATTCATTTTTCTGTTGGTGGACTCTAGGACTATTTCCAGGTTTTGTCTAATTATGAATAATGCTGCTATAAATAATTTTTAGCAAGGCATTTTATGACCTTATGTTTCTATTTATCTTGGAGTTGAATTGCTAGGTGAATTTTTAAAGAAATGATCAGATCTTTTCTTCCAAAGTGACTGAATCATTTTACATTCCCACCACAATGTCTAAGAGTTCAAGTTGCTCTACATCCTCACCAACACTTAGTATAGTCAGTCCTTTAGATTTTGGCCATTCTTGTAGATGCATATTGGTATCTTATTGTTGGTTAATTTGCATTTTTCTAATGAACAACTCCTTTTTTTGCCTATTGGACATTCACATATCCTTCCCTGTGATATATCTGAACAAAGCCCCTGTCCATTCCTCCACTGTTCTATCATCCTTAATATCAGCCCTTTATTAGATATGTACCTTGACAAAAACCCTCTCTCAGGGATTAGTGGGACTGTCTTTCATTAATATGTTATTTGGATGCTGATAAAGTCACTGTCTTCTACTGGGATATATCTAACAAGAATATATCATAGGTTTGAAGATAAGACTGCAAAGAAATTTTTGAAAGCATTAACTTCTTTCCCTCTAAATTCTAGAGTGGTTTTATGGTGCTGGGTTAGTTGAATTACACTGTATAGCCCTATTTATATTACCCAATAATACTTATTGGGCCCACATTTGTGGAACACTTAATTTCTCAGTTGTTAACTGAAATTGGCATCTGTTTTCTTAGTCAAGTCAATATTTTAGTCTATTATTTGCCACTACTATTTATGAGTAGTATTCTTTTAAATAAAATATTCCAATCACTTGTTTATTGCTTCTATTTCCTATTTCTGCAGAAGCATAAAAACTTCCAGCCAACATCTCTGGGAAAGTTATTTGTGCCAAAGAAAGTACCAAAATCACAATGTGTATACCCTAAAAAAGAATTAAAATATGCTTTTTCAATCTCATCCTAACCATTGCTACCTTACCCTAGTAATAAAAATACATTCTTGAAAAATGATTCCATTTCTCCACATTAGAAATAGGAAGAATTCTTACTTTATCTTCTTAATTGACTTTATAGTTATACTTTTCACTTGTCTTTGTGTTTGAGAAAATTCTCTTTACTCATCTCACATATTAGAACTTTATGAAATTAGTGGGTTCATTAAGAGATCTCTTTAGTAATACATTGTTGTTATTGAGAACTTGAGACTGTATCTGCCATTTCTATTATTAGTGCAGTTCATTCTAGCAGTTATTTTACCTCTTCAGGGTATATCAAAAGAGAAAATTGTACAGGCAGGGAAAAAAAACCTAACTTTCTCATTCTTACATATTTTTAAAAACCAGTAACTTAGCAGTTCCTTGATTAAATCTAAAGAGACGGAGAAACTGTCTTTTGTCTCTTCACTTACCTTTCTTGACACTTACTTGATCCTCCCACCAATTGGAAATCAATACATTGGCTAATGGGGCCCTGGTCAAGGCACTTGAATACTTAAGAGTTGCTGAAAGATGAGAGATGAAAACTATTTCAGTGGAGTTGTTGGTCTGAAGCTTGCCAAAGTACTCAAAAACTTTCAATTGCATAATAATAGTTTCTATGGGTCAGGAATTGGGGTGAGGCTTTGTTGGGTGCCTCTGGCTCAAGGTTTCTCAGGTTGCTGTCTAGTTGTAGGCCATGTGGTCCCACCTCTAGTCTTGACTAACTGGAATTTTGTGGGAGTGGAGGGTTAAAAATAGACTCTAGCCAGGTATGCATCTGCCTGAAGCTACAAAATAGACAGGCTTGAAGAGATTGATATGACTTCACTCACTCAGGTCAGGGTGGGCACAAAGTCTCTGGAGCCTCTGGGATTCTCATTGTTCAGAAACCATGTTCTTGTTTGATGTTTACTAAGAATTCCTCTAGTGATTGCCACAGTCTATCAAGCCAGTGCTACAAAAGTCAACTGTGGGAACTTAACGTGGAAAGTTCATACACTCTCTAAAAGGAAAAAGGACATGGTAAATTAGAGTCCTCATTTATTCATTGTTTAAATATTTATTGAATGCCTACAATGTTCCATATGTTCCTGCTCATTGCTGGTGTATACAGCTCACATCTAGTAGAGAGAGACAGAAATGACATAGTTAATTACAATCTCCTGCATATTAGACATAGAAATGTGCACAGAGAACTGTGAGTTCTCATGGGAGGAGCTACCTGCATGCATAAGTGTGTTAGTGCATGTGTATGTGTGTATTGTATGGGGTGTCCATGGTGATTGGCCAAATTTCCTAGAAAACTTGATGTCATCAGCTTAATTTTGAAAGAATGGGTCAGAGTTAGCCAGGTCAGTAGGGTAAAAAGAGTATTTATGGAGAAAGGACAACATTTGCAATATGAGTGAGACATGTAAGAAAATGACCCAGTGAGGAAGGTTAAGAAGCTTAGTTTGATTGGAGTTCAATGCTCAATGGGGAAGAACAGAGCAAGCTGAGGCTTGAGGTGTTTATCAGATGATGGAGGTTACTGGATGCTGTGCTGAGGGGTAATGCATGGACCAGTATTATTTAGTGAGTAAGTAACAGAGGTGGGATTCAAATGAAGCAGCCTGCAGTGAGAACCCCAGCTTTCCACCTCTGTATGGTGTGGATGTCTGTAGATTAGTTTATAAAGGTGTTGGAATAATCAAGGAGAAATCACAGTGGCATGAACTGAAAGATTCATGGTGGAGAGACAGGCTATAGATTCATGGCATTTTAAAGAATTGGATTTTGTGGAATTTTAAGTGGTCATTGAAAGAGCAGTGAGTAGTGAGAAAGAGAAATTGAGGACGATCTGGGTGATGGCAGCACCATTTATTAAAGTGGGGAATACAGAAGAGAAGTGTATCTTGCAAGAAAGTTTCTAAGTTCAGTTTCGGGTGTTTTCACTTTCAGGTGCCTGTGGGGCATTCAAGAAGAGATGGCCAATTGAAGTAAATCCAGAAATATGTTTCTGGGAACTATAAAAATAAGGGGTGTAGTTGCTGATATGAACATGGGAATGACTTCCAAAGCAGAATGGGTAAAATGAGAAGAGAAATAGGCCAAGGATGGAACCCTGAGGAACACCAACATTTAGAGCACAGGCTTCCAAACCAATTCTTTGCTGTGGAAATTGTTGTGCAAATAAAACTGTATAAGGAAAATCAGATAATAGGAGAGCTCAAGACAGAACTGCTCTGGTTGACTGTTACTGGTAGGGATGGGGAAGGGGTGTCTGTTGGGGGGCTGGGAGAGGGGACTGGAGGCTGTAAGAATGGACTGGAGTGGGCTCGGATGCACTGGGTGGGTGGTGAGGCCCAACAGTCAGCATTCTGATATTAGTCATCTATTTCTGTGTGACAAATCACTCCAAAGTTTAGAGGCTTAAAACAATGAACATTTATTATTTCATAGTTTCTATGGGTCAGGAATTGGGGTGAGGCTTTGTTGGGTGCCTCTGGCTCAAGGTTTCTCAGGTTGCTGTCTAGTTGTAGGCCATGTGGTCCCACCTCTAGTCTTGACTAACTGAACATCCTTTTTGTTTTATAGATATTTGTTTACATGTCTGTCTTGTCTTATCTTTCTTCCTTTCTTTCTCTCTCTCTTTTTTTTTTTTTTCAAAACTCTAAGTTTCTTTAAATCAAGGTCTGTGTCTCTTTGGCCTGTGTATGTGGGTCAGTCATGAGCACAGCACTCTGCTTATTGGCAGTCAGTGTTTGTTAAATGAATGGATGGGTGACAGAGTGAATGAAATGCTGAATGTCTCATGCACTCAGCTTACAGTTAGCAGGCCGACTTCTCTTCCTCGATCAATCAATGACAGCAAATCTAGAGAGCCCACCATCAGATATTCATTATTTTGTGTTATTATGATTCTTATGATCCCTTTAGAAGCCACAGCTCTGGAAAGCATAAGCTGATAAATCCAGGACATTTTTCTGAGGATGTATTTATCAAAAAAGAGACAAAGAGATAATGAAATACTGGGCCACAAAGAAGAAGAGAAGGTGGGAAGACAATTCATGTTTTTACTTAGAGATGAACCTCTTCATAGGTTTAGGCAACTAAGAGCTGGAAAAAGGGGTCCAATCAGATTCTTTGCATCATGTTTTATGGGGGATGCAGGCAATGATGCTTGTCATTATGTAGTTTCTGCTACCTGACAAACAGCCCCTCTGCCAAGTATGGGTGTTTTATTTCTGGAGGAGTGGGCTAGGCAAATGAGTGATGGGGGAATGTGGGCCCCTGAGCTTCCAGGTGTGCTTTACTACTTCCTTCTGCATTTTAATTAGTGCCTCCTTCCGGATTCCATTCTCCAAGTAAACTGTTCTAGCAGCTTTGAACTCGTTTTTCCAAGTCCTGTTTATCCCAATTTCTCCCGTTTTGCGCAGAGGAGCTCTCAGGCTAGGTACTGCAGACATTTACGTGTGCTGAGGCAGAGAGAGCTTTGATGAGCTGAGCTGCCCCTGCTTCTGCAGCTGCCTGGGAGAGGCGGCGGGCTCTCCGTTAACACAGGAATCAGCAATCCTTAAAAGGAAGGCTTTTTTTATAGAGGCCCCTTGACTGAAAAAGCAGAGATCTGTCTGCCCTTGCCATTAAGTCTGGCACCCTCAAGGCACGTTTGGGACCCACCTGTGCCTACCAGGATATGCCCTGGGACAGGCCTCAAAATTATCCACATGCCGGTTTTAAGGCCTACACCAGAGCATTTTAAAATTATTTATGTTCCAATTATACTTCATTACTTTTTAACTAAAGACCTCATTTCACTCCAGTGAAGAGCCCAATACGATTTGAGTAATTTCAAAGCAGCCACAGGGAACTGGCATTTGGGGACCATATTTCCAGAAAGACACAGGGTACCATTTAGAACCTTCCTCAGTCTGCGAAATAAAGGACATTGGTGAAGTTCAGAGACTACATTTGGAGTTGCTGCAAAAGGTAACTGAAAAAAAATCTCACAGCTTTTCTTAATCAGTCAATCTCTAGCAATATCTATGTAGCAGTTTCCTCTCTGATTTTTTTTTTTTTTCAAATCCTTTTTACTCCTCCCCTCCAATACCATAATTAAACCCAAATGAGGTTTCGGTAGCTCTTTCCTCCAACAACTTCAAAGCTATCACTCTGACTACTGTGATGTTGTTTAGGAGAAAGAGATTTCACTAGGGTCTCCATCCAGCACCTGTCAAAATAGTGTTGTCCAAGGCTCAACAGCAAGCTCAGTGAACCAGATATTTTCCCCCTCATTTCAGGCTGAAATCTTATTTTTGGTCAAAGCTCTCTCCAAGGAAAAGGAAGGCGATATGTCCTTGTGGTTGTCACTGCCAGGTTTTGAGCAAGAGAACTCATTTTTTGCAGTGGGCTACAGAGTCCTGCTTCTGAAGATCCAGCTGAAAAATGTTAATTCTGGCTTTGGTATTGGTTGGGAAATTTTTTGAGCATTTCTTATGGATTTCTTTGTTTTAATTCTCTGGGGAAAATCACCACTTGGTGTTGGTTTTAACTTGCATGGTGAGGTGGTCTGGGAGCTTCCACGGGACTAGCTCTGTAGAGACTCATGAAAAAGATTAGAACTGTAGCAACTGTTTGATTCACTCAAGAAGCTTCCCCAGTTAGCTAGGTCCGGGATATGGACATCGGGCTTCAGCTCCCATGTCTACCATCAACTGACTTGGAGAAGACCTTGATTCCTTACGGCTTTGATTATTTTGTATACTGCAGAGACTGGACCAAAGGTGTTCTCCCTAATTGCTCTGTGGAACACTGAGGTCTTTGACAGGGTCATCAGTATTCTGCATGACACACAAAAACTAAAATAAAACAAAGCAAACACTTCTGTTGTCAAATAAGTGTGAGAGATATTTTCAGTATATTCCTGTCTTGAAGATTCCTATTTTCTGTTAGCATTTTAAAGTCTTGAACATTTCTGTGTAAATGTGTGTTCCTCAAACTGGTCTGACCATTGTCAGGACACACTAGGTTTTGCCGAGAGAAAAATACCTCCAAATATCGTAGATTGGAAGTAAGAAAGTCTCTCTCTCTCTCTCTCCCTCTCTCTCTCCCCCCTCCCTCCCCCCTCCCTCCCCCTCTCTCTCTCCCTCTCCCTCTCTGTCTCTCTCCCTCCCCCTCTCTCCCTCTCCCCCTCTCTCTCTCTCCCCCTGTCTCTCACTCTCCCTCACTCCCACTCTCTCTCCTGTCTCTCTCTTACTATGCATCCAGTATGGTTTAATAACAGTGGAGAGGGGCTTATTCTTCACAGTCACTCAAGGATACCAGCTGCTGGAATAGACATCATCATGAAAATTTCAATTCATTTTGCCAGACAGAGATCAGGAAATTTAGGAGGGTCTCCAACCAGTCATTAAATGTTACAGCCCAAATATGATGCATATAATTTCCACTGACAATTCATTGGCCAGAACTAGTCAAATGACCCCAGTCAACTCTCAGGGATACAGATAGTGCCCAAAGGAGAGGAGTTGGATGGTGGGGAGCAGAACTAATGACCACTCTGACTTTGGAATCCTTTCTTATTGTAAACGCTGTAACAACTTTGTAGAATTACATTCTGGAAAATTCTGTAGTGGATGAGTTTTCTAAGATCGCTTCCAATTCTGAAAGTCTATAATTCTATGATCTAGTCACAGAAAACCTTTCCCCTTTCTAGTTAATAAGTGTGCTTGTCTAGGAGAAAATACCTTATTTCTTTGTACTATTCTTTGCTTATTGTGGTGTAAGTATATATAACATAGAACACCTTATTTTATAAGCTAAAACTTTAAGAGATGGGCCTTTTATGATGGTAGGATCTTTTAGGATAACTGGTTCATATCAAAGCACATCTTTACACCAATCACTGAACAAAAATAGACCACTTACATTTGAATCCAATTGCATACCCTTAGATTAAGAAAGAAAGTGAGGTTTGCCTGTGACTATGTGCATCCTGTTGAAAATTAGAATCTAAACAGTTATTTCTTGGGGGCGGGGTTCAGGGCACATTTGTGAGCCCTTTGCTTGAGGAGGCTTTTTCAACCCGCTTTCTGCTACTTGTTAATGTCCCAAAGATAAAAGGGGAAAGAATTAAACTTCAAGGAACAGAACATGTATATGTAACAGAGAATATGTATTCAATTAATCCAAAACCCCTTCCCAGGTCCTGGCACTAGAATGAAGGTAATATCCCCATTATCCCTCTTCCTTACTCTTGATGTAGGTCTCCTTATTTTTCTTTTGCCATAAAATCTCTTTGCCTTCTGAGGAAATCACACTGCAGTCTTGTAGAAATGAGAGGTTTATATTTAGCATGGTGTGATATTCTTTCTGGTGTGGGGGATACAATTTATGTTTCAGTGAGCTGCTGACTTGTCTCCAATAAGAGGGGTTCAATTCATCTATAGCTCATTCTGACCAACTAACTGCCTGGTAGGGACCTCAGTGGCCAGAGTGATATTTAATTTGTCACAGAACAGCCTGAGGCTATGATAAATTCATAACCTTCTACCTCCCTTTCCTCAGTACACATGCGATTTGTTGATGTGTTTATATGCCATTCTGGGAATGGAGGCAGTCTTTTAAACATTTTTTAATGCAAAATGGAGTTGAGCACAGAACGGTGCAGTCATGGTTTGTGAATTGCTAATAGGCCACGAGTCTGGCTTAAATATACATCACATCCTGAGACATTAATCAGTTCCTAGAGCAGAGGGAACACAAGGCTTTCCTTTAGGGACACAAAATGCCTATTCTGAAGAAAGGAATGGCAACAAGGACTGCTGAGGCATGCGAGACCTTGAGGCTCTGAGCAGCAGCACAGCTTTTGTTTCATTTTTGAATGAAAAGCATTTATACAAGAAGATACTCATGGTCGATTCAGCCCAACTATTTTTAAAAAGGACTAAATATAGTGGCATGGCGTCTATACTAAATATCCCATTGTTTGGTAACTGATTGATTCCCAAATATTTGGCCCTTGGACGACATAATGACAAACCCCTCTTCTATGTAACATCAAGGCTGAGCCCATCGTGAAAAATTAATAGATTTGAGAGTGGGAGAAAACAGAATCTCTCATTCTCTTCTAGTTTTGCTTTGCTGCCACATACTGTTAGAACACTCGTGGTTTCTTTTCTTTGCCTGTGTTTCCAATGGTGCAGATCCTTTTGTTTTCCTGTTAATTTAAAATACATTAGGAGCCCTTGCAGATGCCATACCTATACAAGGGCTGTCCGGAAAACAATCGCACCATAAATGCCTCTGTTTTTCACATTATATGACTGGATACCTTTTTCAAACAGCCCTTGTATACACAGCACCTTCAAACTTCAAAGTGCTTTTATTAATACATATTCTTTCGTGAGCTGGCCTGTATCATATGAAACATCTTAGGCAACCTGGCATCTTCCGCATTTTAAAGATGTGATAACAGATTTTGTTTCAATGGCTGGTCAAGGATATTTAGCTATAACAAGGTTGAATTGGAACTGAAAATCTGATCTTCAGATTACAAATCTAGGGCTTTCCCTAATTGTGGTAATTGTTTAACCAATTAGTTCCCTGGTTATGTGCTTTAGGTATTATTTGTTTGTGGAGAAATTCCTTAGGCTTTAAAAAGGTAATAAACTTCCTGATAAACACATGTTGCAAAAAATAAAAATATATCACTAAAACAAAAAATGTGTTATAGAATATATACCATATTATACCTAGAATTTAAGAACTTTTGAATTAATCTTTTGTATCTCTGTTTTCAGGCCCAGTGTTCTTGCCAGTCAGGGCCTGACCAGGGAGGGGTTGGGACATTCAGAATTTCTCTGTGAGACTAGTGATAAGGAAAACCACTTCTCTCCCACTCCACGTTTCTGTCCATGTAAGAGGGGCTCAGGGATCATATCTTCGTACCCAGTCTGTCCCTTATTCTGATCTGGAGGAGAAGGAGTGACTTTGATTAGTACACTTGAGACAAGTGAAGAGGCATAAGCATACTCAGCTCAGCAACTTCCTTCTGTTTTTTCATATAGTCGTTCTGCTGTGCCCCTCAGAAGCTGGTTTTGGCCTTGTAAGGGACAGGTTAGGAAGCTTGCTCCAGTTCAGTGTGGCCATGGCTGGGTGGACAAGTCTGCCTAAATCTCTGGTACATTAGCTGGCCCTGCTCAACTTTTATATGTCAAAATGTGATACTTGAATACCCATCTCTCACTTCTTGTCCTTATATTTTTTTTCAGGTCCTGGGATGAATACAGTAGTGCCATTTATTGAGCATGCTTAGTGATCTCAATAGCCATGGCCCCTAGATTTTTATATTATTAAAACTACATATTCATTTTTAACTTCCAATCATTTGCTGAAATAACAAG
>PVJL010001585.1:0-30000 GCA_004026885.1 Lyroderma lyra | reverse complement strand
ATGTGTGTCTTCTCAGGCTTTGCACTGCCTAACTCCAGGGCATGTGAATTCGTACAGACCATGATGAGAATATGTGTCCCTGGTTGACACAGGTCTAGAATAACCACAGTGAGAACAGACTCATAGGAATTGAGTGTTGCCTCCAGTTCTACCGCATCTTACCTCTCAGCTGCGTTACACACCATCTTGAAACACTCTTTCATTTGGCTTCTGGGGCATGTTGTCTCTTGGATCTCTTCTTCCCTTGCTGCTCATTCCTTCTCAATCTCTTTGTCTGGTTTTCCTTCATCACCTCAATTATTTTATGCTTAGAGTTCTCCAGGATTCAGTATTTGGGCCACATCTTCTGTTTTCTATTTACATATAGTCCCTTGGTGATCTCACTCATTCCCATGTCTTTCAAACCATTTCTATCCCAATCATTCCAAAGTGTATATGGCTAACCCACACCTCATTCCTGAATTCCAGGCCCTTACCCAGCTGTCTACTTGACATATCCACTTTAAAAAGCATTACAAAATTATTTTGTCCAAGTCCAAACTTGTGCTTGTGCCTGCCAGAGTAAGCCTGCTTCTCCTCTTTTCCCACAGCCTCTCGTAACTGCCAGCTCCATCTGCCCACTGGCTGAGGCTACGAACACTGTAGTCTGTAACTCCTCTTTGCCCGTTCTGCTCATGACTAATCTATGAGCAAATTCTATCAGCTTTCCCTTCAACATAAACATGAAATCTGAGAGCTTCTCACCATCTCCACTGCTTCTGCCCGAGTCCAAGGCACCTGCAGTTTTATATGTTGATTATTATTATAGCCTTCTAACTACGTGCTCCACTGGGCATCTCTCATCTGTTCGCAACCCGAATAGCTCAAGTGACCATTCCAAAATGCTGAATCAGATCTCCTCACTCTTTTCCTTTACTTCCTCAAACTGTCTCATCACATTCAAAGCCAAGCACTTACAATGGCCAACATTTGCTCTCCTCCAACCTCTTCAACATTCTTTCTCATTCTTGCTTTTATTCTGTCGCATTATTGACCTCTTTCTCTTCTTGGAACCAGCTAGTCACACTCATCAGAGGTTTTCAGCCCTTGGTGACCCTTTAACTTCTCTCATTCTCAACTCAGTTGACACTTTATAGGTGAGATCATCACTGAACATACTATATAAAATCATAAGCCCATCTATCCTTCCACCTTTACCCCATCAATGGTCCCTTTCCATATGAATGTATTATTTAAAGTTTTTCCTTCTACAGCCCTGATCACTTACCTCCACCTGATTTAATAGACAGATACTCTCTGGAAATAATTCACCCATAAATGCCTCTGTTTTTCGTATTACATGGCTGGATACTTTCTGGACAGCCCTCATATACATTTACACCTACATAAATTACTATCTGTTTTCCTACCCCATCACAAAGTAAGCTATGTAGATAGTAGTGTTTTGCTTATTGCTGTGTTCCCAGAACTTAGAAAACAGCCTGGCAAGAAGTAGGCACTCAGTAAATAATTGTTGAATGAATTGAGTCTCTGTTGTACTGCAATTATTTCTGTAGTTGGTGCTATTCTTGAAGACATTGTCAACCACAGTGTTTTCTCAAGTTGAAAGGGATCTAAGGGACTCTGTGTATCCTCCTAATTTTATGACCAAGTATACAAAGACCCAGAAAGGAAAATAAATTTGCTCAGGCTTTACAATAGATTGGTAGAATATTTAAGGTCAGACTGTCAGTCTCCTGACTCTTACTTAGTCTGTCACACTATTTAAACTAGTCTTAAAACATATCATTAGGTCCCAAAGAAAATATGGTGGTCTTGTTAATGGAAAAATATAGACATTGATAGGACAATTCCAGGGCTTGAACCGCAAATGAGGAAAATTTGGGCAAGAATAATTTCAATGGGAAATGTGGCTCATTGAGGCTAACGGAAGTTTTCAGGTTTGTTCATTGATGACTGATTCGTTGACATACTCATTCATTCACTGCTTATGCCAGTTACTATACTGGGGACTGAGGAACTTACATAAATGGCGTCAGTAATGCCAGGGGTCGATGTCTTTTTGAGCTGGGCAAGGAGGAGACTTTCCACAAAGTGTGCTGTAGGAGTGCTTCACTGGAGAGGTGACATTTGACTTGAGTCTGGAAAAATAAGTGGCTCTTAACAAGTAGAGAAGGAATGGGAAGGCAGGGAGATGAAGGGAGCAGTATGGGTAATGTCAGGTGGTATGAGAGTACGTATATTCAGGGAGTTGAGAGCAGCCAAATAAGTCTAGAGTTAGTGGAGTGGGTACAGAAGGCAGGGAGGCCTGGGAAGATGTGAATGGTCTATAGACCTTGAACCTATAAACACCTTGCTGAAGGAAAGACTTTTTTTATTTCTTTGCTAAATCTCAGAGACTTTAATGTAATTCTGATATTCCATGCATTTTCTTTAGTGTTATCTTTTCTATGATTTTCATCCACAGATTCCAAACCATTATTCATGTGGTTTTATTCTAAGGGGAAAAATTAATATATATATTTTAAATTACTGTATGTCACATTCACAGATGGATTTCAGTGGAGCCAAAACCTGGTTCTAATGTACAAACATATTGTGAGAGAAGATTGAAAGAATAAAAGTATGTCAGTGTTGTGCATTCCATGCTATAATTCTTTTCCGAGAAGAGAAAATACATATACTTAAATTTAAATTCAGAAAGTGTTTTATTTATATAATAAAAAACCCAGATGAGGAGCCTATGGTGTAATTTTAAAGTATTGAAAGGGAGTTGTGGAGTTTACATGGTGTAAATTACACTGAAGGAAAAAAAGTGTTAGATTTATATAACATAGCTTTTCTTTATATTACTGTATAAATGGAGGAAACAATGAAAATCCCCAGGAAATTCTAGAAGCCAACGATTCTTTTTAATAAAAGATGAATGTTCTGTAATATTGCTGCGATTAATCAAATAGATAATATTTCATTTGCCTTTGTCTGGTTAGGTGCTGGAATTTTTTTTTAACTAGATATTTGTAAAGATAAGAACACAAGGTACCCAGCAGCATGCCTCCTTCCATTCAGTCCACAAATAACCACAGACATAACAGTCTGAAATTGGACAGGATCAGAGAAAGGAGATGAGTCCTTCCCAGATGATGCACAGAATCTGCTTTAATAGAATTCTGGTCACGTAGCTCAGAGCTCAGACCTGCTTTGGTTTAATCAGCTTCCAAACATCAGAGTCTAGTACAACCATGTTGATCCAGGCACCTATATGCATAACTTATTTCCCCTAAACTAGGTCTTCATTTCCTTTTGTTTGTGAAAGCTGCAACAGTGAGACTACAGTGCTGTAATACGTTCATGTTATGTGTGTGTCCCTGTGTATATGTAAAGCATTTGAACCATGCACAGCGCCAGTGTTAAGGCATGCCATTTCCTCCTGTGCACACAATGGATACAGAACAGCATTGGATTATAAGGAGGACTTCAGCTTCACCTATTTTGCCAAATTATTTGGGCACTTCTTTGCTGAAAATAGGACCCACATGCCCATAAAGGTTTGGACAGGTCACAGCAATCCAGCATTTAACATCTTAGGTTGTAAGCAAGATCTGAACTAATTCATTAACTCCTGTAGTGAGGGATCCTCCAAGAGCTGCTTATGACAAGCACAGCAGAGTAAAAGATTTAAAACCCAAGGATTCTGGACACATTGTTTCCAATGTTTTAAAGAAAATTCTGGCAAAAATGCAAATGCTATTCCCTTGCTTTCTGTGCTCAGTTAAAAGAACAAAATTCGAAAGAGTGTGAAGAGGTAGAGAGATAAGCATTACTGTCAAACCTGAAATACACTGTCATTTTTATGACATGTGATACTTAAACATCAGCAATCCCATAACCAGACTGAGAATAGGACCGGAGAAAATGCTCTCAATTTTATTGCCTACTTAGTAGCCCAAAGAACCCGAATTTGTTTGAATTCTATCCACGGTTTTTAATATGATTAAAAGACCATTAAAATAATAGCTTAAGAAAAATAAGTTTTTTGAAAATTCTTTTAAGGATGGCCTCAGAGTGGCAGCATTATTTACACAAAGCATTATGCCTGTCTATAACTGCGTGCTTGGCCTCATAGTCTTCTTTGCTCATTCCTGATGTTGTAAAAGGAAAACCTGGTTTTCTGAGGTGATGATATTTATAGTTTGGCATCCTCAAAAAGCCATTCCTTGCTTATTTGGGATTCGAAGCCCAGCAGGTCTCCCTTGTGACTCATCCCGTGTTCACCCAGGGCTCTATGCCGGCCTGCCTGCGCACTCTCATGAATCCTTAATTCCATTTGAACTCAGCAATGCCAGAGTCAATTTCCGTCAACCCGCCCACTCAGCTGAATTGCACCAGTCTCTTCCGTGCAAAGCATCACACTCCTGCTCTGAGATTGATGGGGTGTTGGGCCACCTCCCCAAAGACAAAGGAGGTCCAATTCAGCACCTGCGGTTTGGGTTTAAGAAACGATACCATCGCCATTCCTCTGATTTCTGGAGCTGACACTGATGAAATTTTCTGAGGTTTACCTACATAAGCCCATGTCTTGTTGAACCAGCCACATCAACACTTCATTACTGATAGTACAACGACATAGTAATGATGTGTTACTTTCATTCTCTATCTGCATGACATAACAGTGGAAACCAAAACAGCATGGTGAGGACAAATCAGACTGAGCTATAGCCAAGTCTGTATCATGGCATCTTTCCCATTCTCCTGTGTTGCTCTTCTCTGGGATAATGGGGCTGGCATGGCTGGAGTGCTGGCCAGATGTCCAACACAGGGTGCAACTCTAGACTCTAGAGACTGCAACTGAGGAAGGCAGGGTAGCTACTCCCAGGAGTTAGAAACAAAAAGATTGGAGGGCAAGCATGAACCCTGTTCTTATATCCACAAGGCAAGTGCAGAACTAACACTTTATAACCAAGCCATAGGATCAGGGATCAGGTATAAGATGGGGATATAGACTTAGAATAGAACAGAACAAGAGCAGGAGCAGAGAAGCTAGATTTAAGACAGTTACCAAAAACTGAGATGGTGTGACAGTGGCTTTTTAAAATTGGTTGTCCACAGAGTTGGGCGTATTAGGCTTAGTTTAGAAATATGGAGTAGAGGGTTGGCAATATGCAGAGTTTTAGAAAGGTTGAAAACTTAGAGACTATTTGGATTATTAGAGCTCTCCTCCAGTGGCCCTTTAGTAGCTGTAGCTAGAGATAAGTCAAAAGGGGTCCCTGCCTTGAGAATTTTACTGTCTACAAGAGGACACAGGAATGTAATTAAGAAGTTATAGTACTCACAGGATTTCTGGGGAATAATGGTCTTATTTAATCAGGAGGGTGGTAATAGTAATCAGCATTTATTAAAAGTTCACCATATATCAGTTTCTATGTTAAATACTTTGTACATATTATCACTGATTCTACCACTCTATTTGATAGAACAAATAAGCAGAGGCTAAAAAAGTTCAAACAATAGTCACCCAAGGTTGCAGAGCTAACTACTAGTTAAGTCTGACCACTACACTAGCCTATTCTGAGAGACACATTTTAAGACAAATGTTATAAATGTGGAACTTGTAGGAGAGTGCCAAGAATAGTGTGGAGACTAAATTCCATAATCTATGAGCAAGGCTCCCTTCCCCACTACCAGTAAGTCTGTTGAGATTCAACATCAAGGACTAGAGTGGGTGTACAGCGTGTGGCCTCAGATGTGGCTAAGGAGTGGAAGGAAGAGAGGTTTCATTGTGGACTCCTAAATGACCTCTCCACAGTGGGTGCCGTGTTCCTCTGGCACCACAGATTGAGAATCTTGGACCGACATCAGGTAGTTCTGCCAGTGAACACCAACAAAAACAAAAGCATCTAATACAAGTGTAGCTTAGATTAGAGAAGAAATTTTGTAGGAATTCTCACACAGCTGAAGGGCTGTCATGTGGAAGAGAAAAAATAAAATGTTTTCCATATGACTTTAACAGATGCAACTGGGATCAATGATTGGGGATTATAAGAAGCAGATTGCAGCTTGATAAATATATATGCTTTTTCCCCAACAACTAAAGTGAACAAAAATAGAAGCTGGCCTCTGGTAGTGTGATGTCTTCATCACTCTAGAGCTATTGAAATAGAGGTTATAATAACTTCTGTTGAGAGAGGTAACTTCTGAATTTTAGAGTTGAAGAGATTACTTGAACTGCTTGCTTGGCATCTAGAGATGCTGACTCAAGTCAGTCAATTGTGGGTATCAGGAATCTCTTGTTTTTAAGAATAAACTAGCAGATTCTAGGGCAGGTGAGAAATATTAATCTGAAGACTATAAATAGGATTTCTACTTTTAAAGGGGAAGGGGGGTTACATAACAAAGTTTCCATCCAGCTCTGTGTCCAGACAATGTTGATCTGTCTCTGCCCAGAGTTCCTATTTTTATATAGTCTTCATCACATAATTTAATATTTACTTAAATTTTGATATTTTATCTTCTTCTTTGAATTAGTGCCCTCAGAAAACCAATATTTCCTGAGCATCTACTACATGCCAGGCCCAGTTCAAGGTACGGGTAAAATATAATATAACAGGCAGACAAATCACTCTGCCTTTTGGGAGGTGAAGGAAGATACTCTAGTGAACAGAGATAAAGAAATAAAATAAATAAGTCATTTCATAAGTATTTCCTCCATACAACGAGGTATGAGCTCTTTCAAAGAAGAACTGTTTTATTTAGCATTTCATGCAGTGTCTAGAACAATTCATTGCAAGAACAGGTACTCCAAAATGTATTTTAAAGCAGCAGTTAAACATTTAAATTAGAATACAAGTAGATTTGAAGAAAAATAAGTATTTTCCTGCCACAAATCAGGCTAATCTCAGTGGTTTAACTGAGGATTTCTTTGTGCTTTAAGATGAAGAATTTTTATAAGCCAGTGGATTTTTGTCTGTATTAGTAGAAAAAAAATCCAGCAAAAGTGACACAAACTCTTTGATTTTGAGGTGTCACAGTTGTGGATAGTAAAAGACTGAAAGGCATCTGGGAAAGAATAAAGATGATGGACAGGTTTGACACGCCATGGGGGTAGAACAGGGGTCAGCAAACTTTCTATACATATACCTCCAGATAAGTAAATACTTTAGCTTTGTGGGACATAATGTCTCTATCAGAACTACTCAGTTCTGTCATGGCAGCATGAAAGGGCCATAGACCGACCATATGTAACAGAATGGACATGTTCTAAAATACGTTCATTTATATGAATAAGTGGCAGGCTGGATGTGGTCCTCAGGCCATAGTTTGCAGACCCTTGCTACAGGAGAAGCACTCGAAAAAACTTACATGTTTAGTTTGGTGAAGACAGGAGAACAGCATAACAATTTTCAAATATTTTAATGAATTACATATGGGAGAGGGGTTTTACCTATACTATATGACCAGAGGATCTATGCCCATTGACTAGAAGCTGTATGCCAACATATTTTTGCCAAGTAAAACAATAACTCTTTAACAGAATTTTCTGTGGTGGTAATGAGTTTTCCATCACTGGAAGCATTCAAGCAAACACCAAATTCCCACTTAAGAATGTTCCGGAGCATACTAAGGAACAATTTGACTAAATGTCCTTTAAAGTCCTTTTCAGCCAGTAGATTCCATAATGAAGAACATGGAATTTAATACACAGAACAAGGCACAGTTTGAAACAGAGGCACGGGTAAATGAGAGCCCAGCAAATGCACAGGTTAAATTTCATCTATGATAAATCAATTGATAACTGGGTGAGAAGCCAACTTTGCTAAATATTAGGTACATATAGTAATAAATAGGTTTTAAAAAGCCAAAAATTAAAAATGAGACAAGTATCAGTTCTGTTCTACTGATTTTGCATTAAGGAAGACTTTAAGATTGTATCTGGCACATGGGTGTCTCTCAATCACACAGGTAGTAAAAGGAGTTCAGAGTCCATCCTCCCTTTTAAAATTCAAGAGATTTTAAATTTCGGAGTCAATTTTTGAACTTTTTATAGAATCCCCTTCTGATGTTTTGCATTTCTAAAGCTGTAAATGCTAAAGACAACTACCCTCCCAGATTGATATGTAGATTCACAAAATTAATAAACACAATAATTTATTCAGTCTATTGTCACACCGATGAAAATTAGAACCAGACAATGTCTGAAGAATGGACATGACAAGGTGCTAAATGGCTTAAAATTTGTGGCTATCCTTAACATGCCACCCATGTGTGCCAAGACAGCAAATCCGCCAGCAGTCCGGGCTTGGGTTCCACCTCCCAGTGGAGGGTCGGAAGGGGTGAGTGATTCAAATCAATATCCAGTTGTTAGAGTAACAGCCATGTCGGTTCTGGATGGCTGACTGGGCGAAAACATGTTTGTTCTACTTAATGTGACAGTGTCCTGTCAAATTAACAGCCACGGTGGCAGGACCAAGCATACTTAATGGGTTGGCATCAGTTCCACAGGGAATTTGTCATCAACATGCAACCGAGAGGAACCCCAAACCTCATTACCAGGGTTTATTTGGAGATAATAACTGCAGGTATGCCATGTACTTACAACGGGATTTGTTTGCTTTGTAGCAACTCAGCTTTGTGTTTTTTATCGAGTGCTGCCCTTTAACTCCCGCAAACTCAGTAGGATTATGCTTGGTCTGTGTCTCAAAATACCAAGGAAATTGGAATATTTAAGCAACTGCGCTCAGATAAAATGTTGATTTGAAATAATCAGCTTTTCAGTGTAGAGGGCAGGGGAAAAGAGGGACGTCGCAGGGAGTTGCTATCACCCTGCACTTGATTGTGAATACTTAAACGGGGTTCCTCCCTAGGTGAGCCGGAGTCACAAGCGCTTTGCCATGTTCCTCCCACGGTTAGGTGGTGTTTGGCCCAGAGAGTATAAAAAGTAAAAATTTAAATGCTCTCTATCTTTTAAAAGTAAGAGAATTTCACACACAATTCTGGGTGTCTTCATTGAATTAAAAACAAAAACATAAACAGCAGAGGCATTGGCAGCCTAAGCCAGCATTTCCACGTGGCAGTAGTTGTCTGGAGTTGCATAGTAGACACTCTTCTTTAGATGGACACGTGCTCTCCATGGTGCCCACTGGGCCTGCTTTATTCATTTATGTGACCTCACGAACCCCTTTCAGCACTGACATTTTCCATCCTGAAAGAGAAGATTAAATCTTGATTTTCATCATTGTACTCATGGTGGGAGATGGAATCTTATGGCATTACCATTCATGCATGTTGTTAAGACCTTTGCTTCTCCCTTCCTCCCACCCTCCAACCTCCTACCAGTGGAAGATAGCTGACAACAGAGCCCTGGGGAGGAGAGCCTTTCCCAGGAGAACACAGAAATGGCAAGGAGAAGGTCTGAGGGCAAATTGGGTTAGAAACAGCAAATCCGGGAGCCAGAACTCAAAGGCAGCCAAGTAGCTCACTGTTGTGAGACACCGGGATGTTTTAGGCGAGCAAGAGAATGTAGCTTGCCTGATACAACAATGAAAGCCTCTCTGGGAAGCTTTATTTAAAAAAAAATAATAATGACTTCAAGGAAATGTACAAATGGCCGCATTAACTAGAAAGTTATTTGTAATGAGAATTCCTCCACTGTGTAATCCCCAGCCTTTGGTCTGGCTTTAAAGCTAAGGAATCTCAACTATGAGTGATTGGGACATTGGCTGCTTTTATATTAGGAACCCAAGGACATCTTTCAAACAAAAAACTAAACTAACAACAATATACTATTTTTGTCATTTAGATTACTATTTCCCCAGAAGGGTTGGCTCACATTTCAAAAGGAATTTTAGAAACATAAGATCCAAACCTACAAGTTTCATATGAATCATAAATTAATTTCTGTTTGCTCGTGAACTGACTGTTGACATGCCAGTGCAGACCTTAGGTGGTGCATTCACTTAACACTGTGTAACGGCAACTATACGATGAATCCAGAAAAGTGGCAGCAGCGTTCTAGCTTAATGGCTTGAAACAGATAAAAATCTTTTTGTTGTTCTACTTTATTAAATGCAAATAACCCAGTAATGACAAAAATCTGAAACTGCTCTTTCATAGGATTTTGTAAAGTGTACTAAATTTGTAAGGGGACAGCAATATTTTAAATAAAAGTAAACACACACTTTAAAATATATCCATTATAGAGCCAATGAAGACCTTAGTAATTTTGTCTCTGAAAATGGGATACATTCAGAAACAGGTCTAGAGCGTTTTCATTTTAATTTCACTTGGAAGTGAGGAGGGCACTGAGATTGCTGACTGGCAGATGATGGCCTGGACACTGGCATTCTTCCAGATATAAAGTCATTTGCAGTTTCTCTTAGACAGGTATAAAACTTCAGAAATTAATTGTGGAAGCTAACCCTCATTCATCCAAGACCACTCAGCAGCTGCAAGAACATTTTCTATCAAAAGCTTGAAGATGAATCACGTTTGCTTGTTAAAATGTCCATGAGTAAACATGGTAATATATTACACTTTGAATTAAAAAAAAAAATGCAGCTAACTTTAGAGCTATGAATGAAAAAATAAAAAGAGAAACTAAAATTATCAATCTACCAAAGAACCTGATTTTAGTTAATTTTTTTTCAGCAAAATCTTGATTAAACAGAAGAGTTGAAGAAAAGAAATACCTGAGCATGCAAAGTTTTGATTCAGCTGGAAAACAAACCATTTATTTTTCTTATGTTGGTAGCCTTACTATTGAAAATCTTCCCAAAGGAATGATCCTCCCGCCTTAAATTCAATTGGCTTTTTATTGGGCACATGGCACATGTTGGCCACAACAGTAGGAGGACAAGGAGACTACCCTAAATAAATAATACCCCTGCTCTCGGGAATTTTTAGACTTAGTGAATAGAGTATATTGAACACAAGTGAGTAGTTTTTAAAAATATTTATTCACAGAGTTGTGCAAATTTATCATTCTGAGTTTTGGTTTCCATTGCCTCAGGCTAGAGATGGAAATGGGGAAGAAAGAAGAAAGAATCACTGAGTTTGAAGGGAAATGGCTTGAGGATGAAAAAATAAAATAAAATATGTGCACACGCTCATAGTGCGCAATGACGAATGTCAACAACATGCATGTACAAGTATTTATTTACTGTATTAAAGATATATGGCAGATATCAGTTTATTGGTTAACTTCCTGGTATGAGATTGCAGATGAGAGGGAGTTGGATGTCACCAATTGTTTCCTAGTCAGTCCAGCAAATACGTATTATGTATCAGCAAGAATAAGACAGAGCCATATAAGCTGAGTTCTGTAAACCAGGTTGCTCCAGTAATACACAACAACATTAAAATCAAATTGTGGGTGCCAGGAACTGATTCTTTAATGAAACTGATATTTGAAGAATATAGTGAAAGAGGGTATACGTTATATAGATTTTTGCAATTTACAGCTGTTGCTTCTAAGAAATGAATAGAAGAACTGTTGGTTCAGAAACTTAGACAGCAGTCAAATTTCCGTGGTAGGTGACAAACTACGATCATTCAAAAACCAAAGAAGCCTTTCTTGATGTAAAACTCTGTCACAAATGTAGAGAGCTGTGGTGGCTGCTGTTGCTGCTTGTGGGTTGTGAAAGAATTCACAAAGTCTGAAGACGAGAAACAGTTTATTGAAATACACTCAAGGGAGAGTGGGTGGTGTCAGAGGGACAGCTGTGAGCGTGGGCTCTGGTAGCCAGCCTTATACAGGGGAAAAATGGTCCTTCAGAGTCACTAGGGGATTGGGGTCTTGGGCTCTCCTGATGGGTCGGGGCTAAGGCAGGGAGCAATTGATCATAGCTTCAGGTCCTGGTGTCAGTCGTGACATTGTTCGGTCCGGTCCCCGGGGGGATGTGGTCTGTAGGCTGTTCTGCTTTCATGAGTCTGGAGCTAAACAACTGGGGCCAAGATGTTATTCCTAAGTTGACCAAAACTCTGTTTCTATGGTTAACAGACCTGAAATTCATTCCTAGAACTTATTTTGATGTTGGCCAGAACCTGATGTCCTAGGGCTTCATGGTTAAATGGGGTGGACATACAGTACGTGTACAAGTAGGTAGGAAGATCTAAGGAAGAGAAGACACGTGAGTTGTAGTTCTATCAGGCTTACACAAGGCCAGCCTGGGAATAAGGAATATCCTGATTCCATGGAAGATTCAGGTGTCTGTTGCGTAGTAACCACAGGTTTAACCCTGGGCAGTGTTCCCTCAGGACGTAGCTGTCGGGCCGTAACCAGGGGCCCTGAACCTAGCAGTATTTTCTAGCTATGGTAACCCTCCCCGAACCACAGATGCTGGAACCACTTATGTGGCACGCAGTCTGTACTGGTATGATGTATTATTAAAGAAGGAAATCTTAGCATCTTTGTTACTGTTAAATAGCAGTTAAAGAGACATTAATTTATCAAAATATACTGAGTTTTGGTTATCTTGATAGAACTTCCAGAGGATGAGGGAATATAAAAAATAATTTTAAAGTTGTCTTTCTCCTTCAGGAACTTAAAATCTGTTGAGGAATACAGACTCGTATATAAATAACTAAAATGCTAGGTTTGAAATAGAACAAGTAGGAAATAAGTGCTATGCTGTTGAAATAAAGTAAGAAACAATTATTTTTACTATATGCTACTGATTTAGAGGCAATTTCATAATTGTTAAACTAATTATGAAGGTAAGCATTTGCAGTCTTACACATCCTTCATTCAGCTCTGGTATTTAAAAATTATGTTTAGGCAGAATGGTTTGTATGCTCAGAAATCTGGGTATTGACTTTGTAGTTTTCTATTCTATTTTTCTTGAAAAAAATTCTTTAAAATCATAGCTTTTTTTCCCATGTCCTTGCTTATGGGCATTTATAAGCCTAAGAAGGATGCATATTCCTTAGTATTCTATCAGAACTGAGTAAGTTAGGGTCTTCAAAATCATGATGTGGGTCTAAGCTCCAGAAAGGCTTAGGGATGAGGGGGCTAGAGAACACTTGAGGTTCTCTTTGCCATGGATGTCATGAAAAATCTATGACTTCAGAAAGAATGAGTATCAAAAAAAAAAAAAAAAAAAATCCTGGGAGTTCTCTGGTGGTGCAGTGGCTTAAGGCTCTGGTGCTATCAGCACTGCGGCCTGGGTTCAGTACCCATCCAGAGAGCTACCCACATAAAAAAAAAAAAAAAAGGGCAAAAAAAAAAAATCCTATTCTTGCTGTACTTCTCAAAGGAGGGATATTGTGATTCTGTGTAAATTTTGACTAACACCCTTACTGTGGCCTCATGATCTGACTCCTGGCTACCTTTCAAACTGTTCTCACCTCATTTCCCCCTTCATTTCCTCTTCTCTGGCCACACTGCTTTGTCAAATAGATGACAGTTAGTCTTTCCTCTCTAGGGTCTTTATCTTGGCTGTTGCCAGATCTTTGGTCCATTTGCTCCTTTTCATGGTTGAGGTTTCAGATCAGATGCCGCCTTTCCAGACATGAATTGCCATCCAGCCTTTTGTATCATTTGCTTTCAGGTACAAGTAGAAGAAAGTGGATCAAATCCACTTCGGGAGAAACATTAGATTACACAAGAGAACGCCCGAGGTTGGGTGAGTTTCAGATGATTGCTTTAGTACCTCACTCAACAAGTTCTTTCCTTTTCTGCACTCCAGCTTCCAATGTGTAAGGCTGGTTCTTTTCACATTTGTAATATGGTTTCAGGGAAAATCTGGGCTCTGGGTTCCTTGTCAAAGCTATAACACAACTAATTCCTTATGATTATTTCTTAAAATGAGAAATAAACTTTCTCAGATGCCTGCAGCAAACTTGTTTCACATTTCATTGCTGCAACTGTGTCACATGATTATGCTTAAACCAATCATTAATTAAGTGGGGAGGATTCATTCATAATAATGAGTCATCACCCTTTGAGCTGTAAATCTTGATTAAAACCCTGATTGTGACCTGTAGATGAGGTCCATTCCTGAAACCACACATGGCTGCTGTTTGTCAAAAGAAGATGGAGTAGGTGCTGGGCTTTCAACCAAAATGTTACACTCTCCTTAGACACAGTCCCATTATCTTTTTACTTGTTTACACTCACACCAATTTTGTTATATATTTATGTTGTTATTTATATTAGTATTGTCCCTCTTCCACACCATAATTAAAGCTTCACAAGAGGATGGCTGCTGTCTTATACAATAATGTATCTTTAGAAAAATGGAACAGTTGGTGCTCAATAAAAAATTTGTTGAATTTGTGAAAAAGCTTGAAACATCACATCACTCTCTCTTACAGTCAGTATCCTGACTTTATGGGGATGAAAAATTTTGCCAAGTTACTATAAACTGATGTTTTATTTTCTAGAGACTCTTCTTTTCTCAGAGGGCCCCAGATACTGGGTAAAGGTTCTTAAATGGTAATAGTTTTATCAGTCTTGACACCTTTTGAATTAGGCCTTGAAAAAGGAACAAAATGAAAATTAAATCACTTATTTAAAAAGAAGTAATGGGAAAATGTATATAGTGAACAGAAACAGTAGCAAGACAGGGTAAAACTGCACAGGGTGTGCTAAGAAATGAGAACAGTCTGACGTGGCTCAGGCAGGAGGGTGGAAGGCAAACAGTAAAGTTAACTTTCTCCAGGTGGTCTTTCTCAGGTCTTTGCATCATTCTGATCATCGGGTCATTAGTTTTCTACCTCAGCACATTTATAATTTGCTTTATAGCGTTATCTTATAAATACTTCTATTTCCCTATGCTTGGTCTCTTAGGTCTATTTTGCTTTTCTGACTCATTTGTAAACTCACTGATGGCAATGAATAGTTTTACTAGGTGTTAAGATGGAACTTAACTGATGTCAATGGAAGGTAAGTTTCATAAAAACAAGAACCTCGAGTGACTTCATTTAACCACTGTATCTTTAATCCATCAATATTGGTAGAATAACTGAATGAAAGAGGGAATGACTCAGAAAGCCTGCTTTTGAAAAAATTAGGCTTCCCCTTTACTCAATATGTGATCTTGAAGGCGAGTCACTGAATCCCTTTTCAGTCTTGATTCCCTCTTTGGTCAAGTGGAGAAGATGATGCTGATGATGAAGCATTGCAGGGAGGGTTAGGTGAGATGACAAAGGCACTTGGGGAACTGAAAGTGCTATGCATATGTATATCATGGTGCTAGAAATCGTTCTGAAGTCAGTCGCTGCACTGCAGGAGCAAAGACGAGAACGAAATAAAATTGTCAGTTTGGCCTGCACATGGTAGAAGGTAATGACATTTGGGGGCTTATCTTGAAGATCTCAAGTTACACATGCACTACTTTTTAAAATTTGCACATTTCACTGTAAGAAATGAAGATAAAGAATTAGCTGAATTGTTAGCTATAGAGATCCAAGCATAAAAACTTCTAAAACTGAGATACTATGTTAAGTAAAGACTCCCAAGTTGGAATGGACCTCTTTGTAAGCAGATATCTCTGGGATTCATAACCTAGGTCACATCACCCTTCTCTTCCTCTTCTCATTCTCAGCTGAGTGGGAATGAAGGAATTATCTCACCTTGATGTAGAGAAAAGGTAGGGCTCAGGAAACTTGGATTATACTACTGGCTCTCCACTAATTACTGATGTCACCTTGTATTAACTTGCCTACTTATTTCACTTCTTTGTAAAATGAAGGCACTCTACAAGAAAAAAATCTGAAGTTCTATTCTCTAAAATTTTGTAATCCCTAAGCATCCAGAGGAAATACTGACTTTGAATCCCAGGCAACTTTCCTTGATCACTCAGCTTCCTGAGTCCCTCACTCTACCAATATCTCTCCCCTTCTGCACATATTTCTACAGAACACTTTTATTCTGGTTTTGAAAGGCTTTGGGGAGTCATTTTGCTGGCTCATCTAGGTCATGTCCTGTTATCCAGCTGGACAGTAATAATAATAGCTACCACATACATAACACTACGTGCCGGGCACTATTCTAAGAACTTTAGCATATTAACTCATTCAGTCCTCGTAACAGCTTTATGAAGTACATGTTCTTGTGATGCCTTATATATGAGTAAACTGAGGCAAAGGGGGGTTATGTAATTTGTCTATCATACTACTACTAAGTGCCAGAGTGGCTACTCAGATCCAGACTGTTTTATAACTCCACATTTTTGTGCTAAAGTAATAAACTATGCGAGTACAGAGGGTAGGAGGAAAACTGACAGGAGGAGGCCTCCAGCTACAACGTGTGGAGCCATATTCCTAGATCGATGTGTCAGGTACATAGAGCAGGTAAACTATTCCAGCAAATGAGCAAGTCTGAGTTCTATCCCACAGACCAGTTTGCTCTCACAATTTTGTCTCTGCGATTGCCTGCCAAAAATGTGACTTTAAATATAAAACCAAAAAAAATGAAATCATTTCTTGGAGAACATTGCTGTGTGGTTTACTGTGGAATGCCAAGTTAAGAATATCTGTCTTACATTTTCAAGCACATGTGTTGTAGTAATTTTACGGGGTAATGAGTTGGCTTCCATTGAAGACATTTTATTTTTACAGGGGCTGGGCCTGCAGAAATGGTATGTGGCAGGCAGTGAAATATCTCACTTTTTCAGATTGCTGCAGCTAATCACCTACAGGTGAATTTTCTAGGAACTCTGGTTTTAACCATTTGGCTGCTACAGATCTTAGTGGGTTGTGACTGCAGACTTGGACATAATGGCCTGAGACCCAGTGATGAGGAATGGAGGAGTTCAGGACATGAGGAAAACGATGAGTGTCACAGACGAAATGTCGGACTTTCGTCTCCACTTTAAAACTGGAATGGGACTTCAAGTCCATTCATTGGATTCAGTAGAAAAATAATTCAAAAAGAGACAGTTGTGAATAGGGGCAGCAGAGATAATTTCTCAAGGCTAGCAAAACCTCCCCAGTTTATCACATGGCAGTTCTGCCAGTTATCTCCTCAATGTCTTCTCTCCTCCCTTACTATCAGAAGCCAAATTTTGCTGCTAAAATAGTCTGTTCCCCAGATTATTTTGCAATGAGAGGTGGCCACGAGACACCGTTATTACCAAAGAGGTACAAGTGGAAATTGGCTGAGGCCTTCTGGAAGGCTGCCCCTCCCCGGCCTCCCTAAGTGGTGGCCAAGAGGCCCAATAGCCATCTTGTAACTCTTAGGCAAGAGAAATGAGTGATGATGGTGGCACAGCAACATGGGAAGACTTAGATGTTTTGTCTGTGTGAGCCACTACCCCGGACTGCTCAGGGGTAGCAACCTGGTTTTCTGAAAAAGAAATACAGCTTTTTGATATGTAAGCAATTGCCTAAATCTGAGGCTGTGGGAGATCCTGCGCCTGCACGTGTTTCCCTTGCCTGCTCCCCTCCAGTGGCCCCAATTTTTAGAGCTGACATTTCCACCTACTGGTGTCTGGACCAAGGAAATAGGATCACACGTCATTCCATCCACTGTAACTGTTGTTCTTGAATAGGGCAAACCAGTCTTGCTTTTTCTGGAAGGGAAAAAAAAGGGGGTTGTGACTCAAGATGAGATCAGTTTCAACAATGTTTAAATTTCAACATAATGAGCATATTAGTGAAATAAAATAATCTAATGATCATTCTCCTAGGAAGGTCAAGTGACCATGGAAGATCTTGGTGCTTGATTAGGCTGGCCAGACGTACCATTTTAAACGGGACAGAAAACACGGTACTGTCCCATTTCAAATGGTACGTACATCAGGCTAGTCTCACTGGCTAAATTCAAGGTCAGTAGCTTGACCTTGAATACGTACCATCTGAAACAGACAGTACCATTGTTCTCTGTCCCATTTAAAACGGTGCATCTTGTCAGCCTATGCCTGATGTTTGCCTCATAGTGGCGTATGAGAAATACCACCCATGAGATGCTCAGGCCTGTCTGATTAACAACAAAAAAATCTGCAAAGGGCTGATGGCAGCTTTCAGTGTCCTGCAGCCCCTATGGGTAGAATTCCTCTGAGGCTGAGTACCAATAAGACATGAGCTGTTCGGTCAGTAAGAGCTATTAAGGACATTAAAAAAACTTTGAAGGGAGAGTTCAAGAGTTACCCAAGAGTTAAATGGGTGTCGTTCATTTAGTTCATCTGATGTTGCTTAGAAGACACAAGCTTGAGGCTGAAAAGACCGTGTGTGAAATTTGATAGATTAGAAAACTCTTTGATGGCCTCATTGCACTTAAACTAACTGGCCTTGGCTTCTTTCTATATGAGCCAAGTGAACCCTTTAATTTTGAAGCCACTGTTAACTGGGTTTTCTGTTATTTACAGCTAAACTTACTTCACGCTGACACATTTCCTCTTCTCTCTCAACTGGGTGAGCGCCCCATAAATATTTGATAAGGCAGAGAAACATATCTGGGTGAAAGACAGGCCTGGTGATGAAGGAGTTTGACTATGATTATTTAGACCTCTATGATGCCTATGTTGTATTTATGTTTTATTTTGTTTTGTTTGTCCAAAATGTTTAGGCTTATTGTATTCAAATGAGTTCTGTGAATAACACTTTCTTTATCATTTGTGGTGGCTTGAGACCTTCCAAAAAAATGTGAGCATTTTAAATTCCTAAAGACAACTTGAGGAAAGCTGGATGGAATGCAGAGAAGGAAGGCAAAAAAAGGGAAAGAAATAGATGGGTATTGAACACCCAGGATGTGCCTGTCATTATGTCATCTTATTTATTTCTCAGAACTGCTCTTCTGGCATATTTTGTTAAAACCATTTTACAAAATTAGACATCTGAAACTCGACATGGGTAAAACACCTCACTAATAAGTGACAGAACCAGATTTTCAATCCAGATATCCTGACTGAGCGTCAGATTTTCTGTGACCTTTGCCCCGATGTTACTTTTCGTATACTAGACAGTTATCAAAACTTCAGATTGCTTTGAAGGACGACACTGTATCTTCCAAGGCTGTTCACTCTACAGCTATCCTTGAAAGAAAAACCTGGAGCTAGGGCAGCTAGTGCCTTTGCTTGCAAACAGTGCAAAATTAAGAAAGACCCATGGAGAATTATCGCCCCACATCATCCACTTTTGTCTCTGTCCTCTCCCTTCCTGACACCCCCTCACCACAGTTCTACTTTATTGCCCCTTTATCTTAAGGACCTGGAGGCTTTTGACTTCCTTATTCCCTCCTATCATTGAAGAAAAGTTTCAACAACTCATTTTAAGCAATAAAATAGTTAGAATGTATCCCAAAGAGTTTTCATCTTTTCAGGCAATGAAAATATAAGCATTAATTTGTTAGCTCATTCATTTGTTCAATGTCTATTGGATAGCTACTACATAGCAGATAGTAAGTGCTTTCATTGTAGGGAGAGCAGGTTTTAATTAGTAAATGAAATAACATTTAGACACAGGTGAATGCAAAAAAGTAAACACTATGAAACTTTACTTTTACTAGGGTAAGGTTTGGTGCTCTTGCAGCCCCAGTAAAAAGTGAAACTTGAGCTAAGAACTCATCCTTATGAGTCAATTATTAAAAGAGATTGAAAAAGTATACTTCACACGAAAGTATTAGTAAAACAAAAACAGGTCCTAAATTTAGTAGTTTGAACCATATGAAACTGCTAAAGTTGTATAGTAGTCCCTCTTTATCCTCAGTTTTGATTTCCCACGTCTCCATTTCCTGAGGTCAGCCGTCGTCTGAAAGTGTTAAATGGAAAATTCAGAAATAAAAAAATCATAAGTTTTAAATTGTGAGCTATTCTGAGTAGTGTGATGGAATCTCATGCAGTCCTGCCCAGGCTGTGAATCTCCCTTTGTTCAGCGTATCCTCTTGGCTCCCCATGCTCCTTTAGTAGCCATCTTGGTTATCAGATGGACCATCACAGAATCACAGAGCTGTGTTCAAGTCACCCCTTATTTTACTTCAGAAAGGCCTCAAAGTAAAGTAGTGGTGCCGGCAATTCAGATATGCCAAAGAGAAACCATAAAGTGCTTCCATTAAGTAAAAAAGTGAAAGTTCTGGGCATAATAAGAAAAAAATCATATGATGAGGTTGTTAAGATCTATGCTAAGAATCCATCTTCTATCCTTGAAATTGTGAAGAAGAAAAAAGAAATTCATGGGGGTTCCCGGGTGGTGTAGTGGCTAGGCTTCGGTGCTCTCACCGCCGCGGTCTGGGTTTGATCCCTGCTCAGGGAACCAACAACAACAAAAAAAGAAAAATAAATAAAAATAAAAAATTCATGCTAGTTTTGCTGTTGCAACTCAAACTTCAAAACTTATAATTACAGTGTGCTATAACTGCTTAGTTAAGATGGAAAAAACATTAAATTTTTGGGTCAAAGACTAACAGAAAATGCTTTTTGATTGACAACAATGTATTGCATCAGAAAGCATTGAACGTATATGAAGACTTCAGCAAGGGATTCCTTGAAATGAGTGACCCCAAGCCATTTAGTGCAAGTACGAGATGGTGCCACAGATTTAGGAACAGGATTGGCATTTTGTCCTCTCACATCATCATGAGAAGGACAAAACGTCTGTACAGTGTAAGATATTTTGAAAGCGTGCACATAAATTTCATCACAGTATATTGCTATAATTGTTCAATTTTATTGTTAGTTATTCTTATTAACCTCTCACTATGCCTAATTTATAAGCTAAACTTTATCATAGGTATATATGATATATATGATATAGGAAAAAAGATAATATAGACAGAGTTTGGTACTATCTATGTTTTCAGGCATCCACTTGGGACTTGCAACATACTCTCTGTGGATAAGGGGCGGGGGGGCTACTGTATATGCAAACAGGCATATCTTAAGTGTTTTTATATAGTTTGACCCATAAGTGAAATGTTAAGAGGCACATATAATAGTTACTGCTATAAGAATTGTGTGTGTTTCTGAGTATTTATTTACTTAATCTCATTGAAAATAAATTTAAAAATTCCATAACATGTTACTAACTTGAAATTTTGGATATACTCTCTGTGTTTCTATGTATTAAGTAGATGTGATGTGTTTCCCAGGATTGCTGGGTAGCCTATGTAGTAGGTGCCCTGTGGGGCCCCGACACTTCTCCCTGGGGTTCTTCCTGATTCTCAACCACCAAATGAAGGTTTGGGGCTAGCCCATTTTGCATCTCTGCCCCTCCTACCAGTCTGGATGTGGCTTCTTTTATCCTTAGGTATAAAACTTCTGTTCAGCTAGACTTCAGATGGTTCTCCAACTTGGTTGTTTTATAATTTAGTTGTAATTTTAATGTGTTCATGGAATGAAGCAGGCACAGTGTTTACCTACTCCACCGTCTTAAATCTTTCTGAAATCCAATCTTACTCCACAATTTTAATCCAATTATTTGTTCTAGAAAACAGAAGAAATGAGATTATTGCTGTCAGAAACACATTTTCAGAAGTTATCATCAAACTTATATTTACCGAACACCTATATTTCCCATCTCTGTGAATTTTGAACATACAAACTTTTTTGAGAGCTGATGAAAACTGTGAATACTCTATATGCAAAAGTTCTCTTGCAGTTTTAGGGACTTCACAGTCAAATTGAAGGCAGTTCAAATATTTTAGGTTAAAAACTCCCTAATATCTCATTCAGTCCTCCGAATAATTCTGAGAAGTAGGTATTCTTATATCCTTCCACCAATGGAGAAACTAAGATTAGAAATTGAAAATAATTTGCTCAAGTTGACATAGTTGATGAGAAGCAGCACTGAAACTAATCCCAGATGAATCTGGGTCCAAGTGTGGTCTTTTTCAGTTATACCATACAGCTTCATATCTAGTGTTTATATATATATATATATATATATATATATACACACACACACACACACATATGTGTATATATATACACACACATATATATATACACACACATATGTGTATGTGTGTGTGTGTGTGTGTGTATGTGTATATATATATATATATATATATATATATATATATATATATATATTCTTTATCACTTGACCTCTGAATTATTTTCCTTGCAATTCAAAAAAATTAAAAAAGAAAAATATCTAATTCTTCTGGTTGTCCTGTGGCAATTATAATTTGAACTTTTAAACCTAGAGTATAAAAATTAGATGATTAAAAATGTCTGTTTGCTAGGAGGTTTTTTGACTTTAGAAAATAATGACTCATTAGCCAACACAGAAAGGCATTCTTGCTTTGATTTTGCAAACTGGGCACTGGTGTTATAGCTCTGGGGTCACCGAGTTTATGGTAAGCTAATTCAGTTCAGGGGTTGGCGTGAGACATAGATTGGCTTTAGATACACAAATTTATCCATATTATGTGAAATTTTAAGTGGCTCAGTACAAATGAAAAAGTGCAATTAGATTCTTAAGCATAAAGCTAGAAATAACTTCTGGCTTGGGAAGTGAGGCCAGGTCCAAAAGAATTATGTGAAGACTTCAGGATTTGAGAAAGCATCGTAGTGACAGTAGCATTGCCACAGTAGCTTAAACATTTTTAATTGAAATGCGAAATCAGTCAAATAATGAAGAACAGCCCATTGTTTATTATTTTTTTCATAAGGGAAAGAGTCTGGAAGAAAAAACTTATAAATGGGTGCAATCATCTACATGTAATTTAAAACTTACTGACATGTTATCTATAGTATAATTTCTAGGATGGCCTTGATCTTTAATGAAAATGAGAACTGTGTGTTTTATTTTGCTCCCAGTTGGCCAAAGGAAAAAATGTATGCATAACAATATCTTTGTAAAGTTTTGAAACAAATGACCTTTGTCGTCTTGGATCAAAAGCAGTGCTGAAAAAAAGATTCCAAATAACAAATGCTTCTGTAATAGAAAGTCTGACTATATTTGACTTTTTTTCAGAATCAAGGTCTCAAGATCAACAACTCATTTCAAAGTATCGTTTTTAAATGACCAGAAATACTTGTAAAATAAGCGTGCCATTTCCACAAAGAAATGTGACACATAGGGAAGAAGAAAGTGCTCACTTCATCGTGAATCCCTCTACTACTATTTCTTTCCTTAAATGCTGCTTCTCTTAACTTTATTGAGGTATGATCTACATAACATAAAATTTAGTCATCGCAAATATACAGTTTAATGATTGTGAGTACATTTACCCAGTTGTGCAACCGTCCCCATAATTCAGTGTTAGAACATTTCTATCATTCCTCAAATTTCCCTGTGTTCCTTGGGAGTTTAATCCCCAGTTCCACACACAGCCTTGGGCAACCACTGGTTTCTTTTTTTCTTGTCTTCATAGTTTTGTCTTTTCTGCATATTTCACGTACATGCAAATGTACAAAACGTCGTCTTTTGCTTCTGGCTCCTGTAACTTAACACAGTGTTTTTGCAGTTCATCCATGTCGTCTCAGCATCAGTAGTTTCTTCTTTTTTTTATTGCTAAGCATTACTCCATTGGATGGATAAACTAAATTTCATTTATTCATTCACCAGTTTGAGGACATTAGAATTGTTTTATGGTTATGGCCATTGTCAGTGGTGCTTCTGTAAACAGTCACATACAAGTCTTTGTGTAAACAGCACATTTTCATTTATTTTCAGTAGATGATGACTAGGGGTAGAGTTGCTAGATTGTACCATGACTATTATGGACTGTACCCTGTGCCCTCCAAATTTACATGTGATTGTATTTGGAGATAGGGCTTTAAAGTAGTAATTCAGCTTAAATAAACAGATAAGGATGGGGTTCTAAGGACCGGTGTTCTAATAAGAAATGAAGTCAGTCACCCAAGATGCACGTGCACAGAGAAGAGGCCACGTGAGGACACAGCAAGAATGCAGCAATCTGCAAGTCCGAGAGAACCAGACCTGCCCACACCTTCGTCGTGGCCTTCCAGCCTTCAGAACTGTGAGTAAACCAATTTCTGTTGTTTAAGCTTCCTCGTATGTAGATTTAATAGTTTTTCATGACAGCTCTAACAAACTGTAAGTTTGCTTAACAGTAAGTTTGTGTATAACTTTTTCAAAAACTACCTGTTTCCCAAAATGGCTATTCCATTTTTATATTCCTACCAGAGTTCCATTTCCTCAAACTTGGTGTTGTTTGCCGTTTGATTATAGACATTCTAGTGGGTGTGAAGTACAACTGTGTTGCAATTTTAATTTGCATTTGCCTAATGACTGTGGTATTCAACATCTATTCACATGCTCATTAGCCATTTATCTTTATCTTTTTAAATAAAATATCTTCTCATAACTTTATTTGAAATTATGTTTTCATATTATTGAAAGAGTTCTTTATATAGTTCTGACAAAATACTTTAGCAGTATATGATTTGCAAACATTTGTGCACTATGGATGGCTTGTCTCTTCCTCTTTTAATTGTACATTTTGAAGCATGAGGTTTATATTTGATTAAGTCCAATATATACATTTTCATTTATAGATTTTGCTTTCATATCTAATGCATAGCCCATGATGTTTGCCTGTGTTTTCTTCTAGGGATTATATAGTTTTAGCTCTTATATTTAGGTCTATGATCCCTTTTGGGTTAAAGTTTAATATATGATGTAAGGTTCTATATTCACACTATTTCATATAGATATCCAATTGTCCCAGCACTTTTGTTGAACATCAATTGATTGTAAATGTAAGAGTTGTTAATTTTTGCATTCTTAATACTGTTTCATCACTCTAGATGCCTATCCTTATGCCAGTACCACACTATCTTAATTATTGTAGTTTTATAGTAAGTTTTGAAATTGGCAGAATAAGTCCTCCATCTTTGCTCATTTTTTTGAAAGCTTGTTATGGCTATTCAGGGCCCTTTGCATTGCCATACACGTTTTCAGGTTGGTTTGTCACATTCTGCAGAATTCCTGCTGAGGTTTTGATTGTAGTTATGTTGAATCTACAGATTTAGAGTATTTCCTTCTTAGCATTAGTGAGTCTTCCCGTCCACAAGCATGGCATGTCATTTATGTATTTAGGTCTTCTTTTATTTCTCTCAACCATGTTTTGTAGTCTTCATTCTTTGACTTTCTTTGTTAAACTCTAAGTATTTTGTTCTTTTTAATGTTATTGTGAATGGAATTGTTTTATAATTTTATTTTCAGATTGTTCATTGTTCATATACAGAAATACAAACAGTATATGTACATTGATCTTGTGCCTTGCAACCTTGCTAAACCCATTTATGAGTTCCTGTACTTACAAAAAAAATCCTTTCATGTTTTCTGTGTCTGCATTAAAGACAATTAGATTTTTTTCTCCCAATCTGGATTCCTTTCATTTCTTTCTCCCTCCCTTCTTCTCTCCCTCCTTCCTCCCCTCTTCCTATTTCCCTTCCACCCTCCTTCCCTTCTTTTCCTTCCTTCCTGCCTTCTTCCTTTCCTTTCTCTTTTCTTTTTGTATTCTTTCTTCCTTATTGTTGGCCCTGGCTAGGATTTTCCAATATAATACTAAATAGAAGTGGCGAGAGCCGATTTCTTACCTTTTATCTGATTTTAAGAGGAAAGCATTCGGTCTGAATGTGTTTGTATGTATTCTATTTCTGTATTCTCTATTTAATTACATTTATGCTTTTACCTATCCTTGTCACAATACCAGACAGGTTTAAAGTTTAAATTACTCTAGCTTTACAAGTTATTTTGATATGTGATAGTCTGGTAGAGTGATGCCCATTGCCTTCCATCTTCAAATTGAACTTGACTTTCTGGTTCATTACTTTTCCATGTAAATATGTGATCAACTTTTCCAAAAATTTTATTGGAGCTTGACTGAAATAGCATTGAATTTATAGTTTAATTTAGAAAAAATATACTTACTTAGCATATTGAATCATTTTATTCATGCTCATGGAATATCTCTTTATGTATTCTGATCTTACTTTATACTTTTAAATAAAACTTTATAATTGCCTCTATTAAATCTTATATTGCTAGATAATTTTTAAATTATTTATAATTTTGAGGCTATTGTGAAGGGATATCTATCTATCATTTATCTATCTCTCTAATCTTATTGGTTATTGTTAGGTTTATGAGAAAGCTACTGACTTTTTTCTATTAATTTATTGGCTAGCCAGCTAGATGATTTCTTTTATTATTTCTAAGAAAATACTGACTTTCTTTTAGAATTTTTCATGTAAAGTATCATCTTACCTGTGAATGTTCATTTTACTGCTCCCTTTTCAATTGTTTTACCTCTTATTTCTTTTTTCTTCTTTCTTACTATACTGGGTTGGATCAGCATTACAACTTTGGAAAAAACAGCAGAACAGCCATCATTTTGATTACTGGCTTTAAAGAGATTTTGAAAGTTTCACCATTAAGCATGATGTATTTTTTATATGTAGCTATTTACGTATTGGGATTAGAGATGATCTTGAAAATAAACTTGACATAACTTTTTTCTCACACTTTTCAGATTTAGTATCAAGTGTATGCAAGTTTATAAAATGAATTTTGTTTTGTTTTGTTTCAATTCTATTTCTTGATGGTACAAAGTATAAAGTAGTAATTATCAGTTATTTGAGTTCTCTAAAACTCATCTCTGTAAGCATCTAGACTTACAGATGCTTACAGAGGGTGAATTTCTGATTACTGATTGTTTGTTGTTTTTTTTAATAATTTAGAGGTCTATTTGAGTTTGCTTTTTCTGGAGTCACCTTTGATAACCATTTTCTTAAAACTTGCAATAAATGACAAAATAATTTACTTTTAATTATAGTTTATCCATAACATTTTAATTCACATAATTGCTTATATGTTCTTGTTTTGCTACTTCTATGATTACTGTCTTGTCAAAGGTTTATCTATTCTATTAAGTTTTTACAAAAAAATGGGTTTTGGATTTATTGAAATGTTTTATGTCCTTTAAAAGTTTTTGTAGGATAGAATTAACAATTTCTACAGAGGCATCTTAATCTCTCATCTTATTGAAGATATCACTGTCTTCTGATTTCTATTCTTGCTGCTAAAAAAAGTCCATTATGTCTTTTTAGATCATCTCAATCTAGTTTTACTCTTTGGTTGCTCCTAAGATGTTTTCTCTTTGAATTTATTTGATGTTCTGCACTTTCATGATAATAATGTAGGGATTTGTTTTTTTGCATTTGTCCTAGCTTAGTTCTGATGTGATTCATCAATATAAGGATTATATTTCTCTTCAATTATGAAATATGTGCAATCATTATCTCTCTGAATATTAATTCTGCCCAATTCTTTTTATTTACTCATTTGAGAACTTATGCAAGATATATACTACACCATCATGCTTTCTCCTCCATTTCTCTTAACCTCTTTTATATTCTCCCCATGTTTATCATTACAAATTTATAAAATTTATGTATATTTTATCACTACCAATTCTTGGTAATTCATATTTACCTTCCAGTTGACTACTTTGCCTTCAAGTGTATCTAATCTTTATAATAATCCACAAAAATTTAATTTTAGTATTAATAGTGTAAATTTCCAGAAGTTCTACTTGTTTTCTTGGCTAACCCTATTTTACAATATCCTATATTTTTATTATGGTCTTTATTTCTTTTAATGATCATCTTTACTCATTTTATACATATTAGGTTAACATACTTTTAAAATGTTTCATATTGCATATCAATTTTCATATAATTTCTTATTTTTTTATTGAAGTTTTTGGGGTGACATTGGTTAATTAAATTACATAAGTTTTAAGCATACAATTCTATAATACATCATCTACATTTTGCATTGGGTGTTCACGACCCAAAGTCACATCTCCTTCTGTCACCATATTATTTGACCCCCTTTATCTTCTTCTACCTCCCACCCTCTGCCCTTACCTTCTGGTAACCACTAAACTGTTGTCTGTGTCCATGAACTTTTGCTTATTTGTTTGTCTTGTTCATTTGTTGCTTTCAGTTTTATATCCCACTTATGAGTGAAATCATATGGCTCTTGACTTTTTCTGTCTGACTTATTTCACTCGGCTTGATAATCTCACATTCTATCTATGTTGTGACAAATGGCAGTATTTTCGTGTTTTCTTGTGGCAGAGTAATAGTCTATTGTATATATGTACCACATCTTTATCCAATCATCTACTAAAGAACACTTTGGTAGTTTCCATGTCTTGACCCTATAAATAACACTACAATGGACATAGGGGCATATATATCTTTATGAATAAATGTTTTCAGCTTTTTGGGGTAGATATTCAGAAGAGGATGTGGTGGGTTATAAAGTAATTCTACCCTTATTTTTGGGAGGAACCTCTATACTATATTCTTTAGTGACTGTAGAAATTTACATTCCAACCAGCAGTATATGAGAGTTCCTTTTCCCCCACAACCTCTCCAATGCTTATTATTACTTGTATTGTTGATAACGATTCTAACAGCAGTGAGATAGCATCTCATTGTGGTTTTGATTTGCATTTCCCTAATAGCTAGTGAAGTGGAGCATCTTTTCATATATCTGTTGGCTGTTTGTTTGTCTTCTTAGAAAAAGTGTCTGCTCAGGTCCCCTGCCCATTTTTTAATTGAATTGTTTGCTTATTTCATTGTTGATTTTGTTGTTGAATTGTATAAGTTCTTTATATTTTAGATATTAGATATAAGTTCTTTAGATTTTAGATATTAGCTCCTTATTGGAGGTATTGTTTGTAAATATTTTCTCCCATTCAGTTGGTTTCCTCTTTGATTTGTTGACGGTTTCTTGGGCTGGGCAGAAGCTTTTTCGTTTAATATAGTCCAATTTATTTATTTTTGCTTTCACTTCCCTTAACTTTAAGGTAAAATTCATAAAAAAACAAACAAACAAAAAAAACTCCTCCAAGATCCATAAATTTAGCATCTATGCTTTCTTCTATGTGATTTATTGTTTCAGGTATTTTTTTTTTTTAACTGTTAAATTTATTGGGTTGACATTGATTAGTAAAAGTTACATAGGTTCCAGGTGTATAATTCTATGATACATCGTCTATGTGTTGTATTATGTGTTCATCACCCAGAGTCAGTTCTCTTTCCATCACCATATATTTGTGTCCCTGTCCCTTCTTCCCCACCCCCTTTCCCCTTTCCCCTCAGGTAATTACTAAATTATTGACTAACTATGTCCTGTTTCGGGTCTTATATTTAGCTCATTGATCCAGTTTTAGTTAATTTTGATATATGGTGACAGATAGCAGTCTAATTTCTTTCTTTTGTATACAGCTTTCCAGTTTTCCCAGCATCATTGAAGGCTTTCTTTTCACCATTGTGTGCTTTTGGCTCCTTTGTTAAAAATTATTTACCCATATATACATGGGTTTGTTTGTGGGTTCTCAGTTCTGTTTTATTTATGGTGGGCTCATCTTCAGCTACTTTCTGCCCACTACTGTGGGCATCCAGGTTCTCAAGGTTTTAGAAATATTTCTACATAATATTTTTATTGACTTTTGGCAGGTGCCTCAGAGGTTTTCATCCTCAGAGAAAAATATTTTTATTAATTTATTAGCTTGAGATAGAACTGAATATTTTTGCCCCCCAGAATTCATATATTGAGTCTCTATCTCCCAGTGTGAAAATTTGGACATGGAGTTTCTAAGAAATATTAACTAAGGTTAAAAGAGTTTATAAATGTGGGGCCCTGATCTGATAGCATCAATGTACTTGAAAGAGACAGCTCTCTCTCTCCCTCTCCCTCTCTCTCTCTCCCTCTCTCTCTCTCCCTCTCCCTCTCTCTCTCTCTCCCTCTCCCTCTCCCTCTCTCTCTCTTCCATGCAGATATGCCAAGACTATGTGAAGACATAGCAAGAAGGCAACTATCAGTAAGCCAGGAAGAGAGCCTTTACCAGAAAATGAATTGGATGGAAACTTGACCTTAAACTTCTAGTCTTCAGAACTGGGAGAAAATAAATTTCTATTGTTTAAGCCACCCACTCTATGCTATTTTTCTATGGCAGATGAACTGACTAATATATAGTTTAAAAGAAAATAGCTAGATTTTGATACCACATTTACATGTGGCATACACCTCAATTTTTGGTTTCTAATGGGAAGTTTTATTATTAATTTTTTT